>LPNX010280241.1:119793-177527 GCA_001517045.1 Pseudotsuga menziesii
AACGACAAAAATGTCACCGACGTGAATCCCCCTAGGGGGGATGGGGAATGGACTCGAAAGAGCCTATTCCAAAGGAAATTTTATTTATTACTTGTTACAATATCAAAGGACTGATATATCAGTCCTTCTTGGTCCTTATACAGGTTGAAACCAAGATCTTACAGTTTATACAAAAAAATTTACAAATTATGTGACAAAAGAGAGACCCCTGGGGGGATTTGAGCGCTCCCAAAGCCACTTTGGACATCAGCTTCCTTTCTTCTCTTTCAGACATGCTAAATGATAGTGAGCTAATTATAATAACAAATTCCCAAAATCACTTTAAGAGTACCTTTGGGTCAGCCTACTTTATCTCAAAAAATAATGAAATTAAACTAGCTAAACCGACGAAAAGGAACCAAGGAAAGCAAGCTTTCCTTGGGATATTGACTTGCTGTTTGTGCAGCCAATTAAAATGCACTGATATTGCAGAATATTGAAATTTATCGCAGCGAAAGGAAATCTAATGCATGTGATCTACAAGTTTTCTTTCAAATTCATGCAAAAAGGACAATTTCCCTACAACTAGATCTAGGATGCTTATGATATTTTTTTAAGTGCAAGATCTAGGATGTGAGCTATGAAATATTAGATCTATGTATATTTTACTTAGATGAAACAGATCCAAATAAAATCACAGCTATAAACTGAAAAGGTAACCGGGTAAAGTGTTGATTTTGAGGGAGGAAGAAGAGGAGAAAAGTGTTGGTTTCCTTGAAGATCCGCAGTAGGGATTTCAGGTGGAATGCCGAGGGACTATGCCTTTGAAATGTTTTGAAGAGAATGAAGAAGCAAACTAGATCAGCATCCTCTCCAAAGCATGAACCTGCAACTCAGCTGAAATCAAAGAACTTGCCAAGAAACTTGTGAGATCCAATTAGTACATACAAAGAGATTCAAGATAACATGCATATAATCTTATAGGACATGCTAAATCTAGATCTCTAAACATGCATCAAAGGAGAGTGACAGTCAATAAAATTATTGAACAACACCTTTCCTATCAAGATTGTAATAAGCTAATTACCAATCTTAACCACAGATCTACAAGAAATTAGCAAAAAATGACCACAGATACAGGTTACCTCAGTAAAACAATGGCAATAATCATCCACACATGTAATGGCACCACACCGTATTTCCTCCAAAGCTTTTCTTTATTTCAAATGCAAAATTACAACAATACAATAGCAGCAGCACCTCAATCCCAACTCTCACTAGCCTGGAAGAGGAGGCTGTGCCTGGATATATACAATTTACAGGCCATCCAGCCCAGGGGGGGCGCAATTACTCATGGAATCAAGTGAAATCAACTGATGGAGAGTTCATCAATGCCTGATCTATGTCTAGCTGAGCTAGATATGAGTCTCACTGAGTGCAACTGTCAATCGGGGGGCTGATCTGACTGACACCTCAACCTGTTGACTGAAGAATCCACCAAAAATCATCCAGTTGAGCCAAAAACGTGTTGAGGAGAGAGAGAGGGTGAAATTCCCCATAAAGGATGCTCAAGATCAACTCTGGATCTGATTTGATCACCTCCTTCAGTCAAGGATTTGTCAGATCCAGTCAATCTGCTTCAGATTTGACTGATTTCAATCAAATCGGCTGAGAATCCATTGATTTACTGATTTTGGATTTGCTCCATTATTCATCAATTTATTAATTAAAATAATCAATAATTGATTTTTGGGGCTTTCTGACCTGAGTGATGGAAAATCACTCAAAACTAGGAAATAGTGGGTCCATGGGTTTACATGGTGCTCTTAGCTTGAAAATGAGCACCTACATGACTGAAACCGAGTATTTGGCCGACTTTTATTACAAAATCAATTTTTCCAATTAAACTATTAAAAAATAGCCTAAGTTTTGGAAAAATTAAAATTTAATAAAAAACACTGAAAAAACTGAAAAATTGAAAAATTGAAAAACACCTAGGGGGACTTAGATATGTTCATATGACTCAAAAATGATGTCTAGCATGTTTATACATTGACACATAGACTCTAATAACCTCAATAGGCCTAAATTCCAAGCCGACCACCCCAACTTTGGAGGTATGGAGTGAAAAACTCAGAAATTATCAGTCGTTTGTTCAACAACCAATAATAACCAAGGGAAAAAACACCCTGGGCTGATCTGATTGACAAATGAAGTCTAAGAGACTGAGTCTTTTACAGACACTATCATGCTAGAACATTTATTACAATTCCCCCATGGGGTATGTACATGTTATATGATACAACAAAGCTTCCCGGAAGCAAGACTGAAGGTTCTCTGAAGTCCTAGCAAGTTATCCCTGTCCGGTTCACCAGGCTCACTTGATAAAAAACCACTAAGTACAACTTAGGTGGTAACAGGACTCTTGTCGGAACCACCGAGAATTTCATGTACCAACCCAACGCTCGACCGCTAAGGGTTGTCATCATTTGAGCCTTCTTGATGGTTTCATCTTGGACCTATCGCCCAGTCCACACGACTTCACATAGAAACCAATGTTGCTCAGGGTCTTATAACCCATTTCCATTAAATATTAGTAACTTAGTATCATTCTTGGCCATTATATTCATTATAGGTACTGCTTTTCTAGTGGGAATACCTTGTTTGTTATTCCCACAACTATTGTTACTTTGGTTAACAAAACCACTGGGATATGAGTTTCTAGATCTTACCTTCGGGGATGTACGTGGGGTAGTGGGTATGGTATACTCACACTCTGGGTCTGGAGTTTCTTCTTCTTCCTCTTTTTTATTTTTATTTTTATTTTTATTTTTTCATTTCAGGTATAAGCTAGTATTCCTCTTCCTCATCGTAAGAACCTTCATTAAAGTGTGACGTCAAATCATCTTCCTCTCCTTCGGCTGTACTAGAAATTACTCTTATAGTCGTAGTCCTTCTCCTCTTTCCCGACTGAAATATTCTTCCACTTCTTAAACGTCCACCTTTTATTTCAGTCTCACTATCACCAAGAAACATCTCAACTTACTCTCCTCCATTTTTTTCAAAGTTCTCTGGTGACATAACCTAGGTCTCTATGCACAAATCCTTATTCGTCTAACTCCATTCTTAATATCCCTTTCTTGTATACAAGCATCTTGATCCAAATATTCAAAGATTTAAAATAACAACCTCTAGGTCCTTGGAAACTTTTTCTTTTCGCCTCACTGTATGATTTTATTGTGTCAACAACAATTTTAGTGATGTATCTTTCCAAAATACTGTCAACCCAGAATTCAACCGCCCTAGAGATGGGGTTGCTAATAGTTTATGCCGCTGAATCAGCTGAGGGCTCCAATCTATTGATTCTCCCCCTTGAAAGTTTCTCCACTGGGTTGCTAGCCTCAATAACCACTCATACAAAAAAACTGGAAATTCACAAATGAAAATCTCATGAATATCTGTATAGAGGTATCGCTCCAACCACTCAGTCATATTGAGTCGAAATCCTTCACTTTCTTTTCATGCAAATTCTAGTGCCTTAGAATCCACCCAATCTTGAATTTCTAGCTTTGTCAGGTACCACAACATATCTCCACTAAAATGATTTATGGTCTCGACAACGAAACCATTTGTTGGCTTTCACCTCCGGTCGACCCAAGTTTAGATCCTCAATCATTAACAAAGATCTGGATATTGGCTTGACAAAGCAGAGCTCAACCAGCAGCACTTGCGACGCAGATGCAGTATCACCTAAGATATCTTATGAGGAATTGCTAGAACTGATTTTCTGCAGTTAGGTGGGGTTTTTTACTCTCACGAAACTTTATCACATCACTCGACCGAAGCCGAGGTTTATACTTCTTATCCCTTGTCTATTCATTCAAAATACCAGTCTAATTACTAGTCGACACATATCCTAATAATCAACATAACAACCTTAATTACATATTCATTCAATAAGCAGTGCGACAGACACATATAAGGGATTCTTCATAAACAAATGCAGTGTGACATATTTAGATTTAGTTATTCACAACATACATGCAATGGACAAAAGAGTGCATTTGTACTTTTTTTGAGATGGGTTTCCACATTAACTATTGTCTTTGTGTGTCATTGATTAACGTGGGAAATATGTTAGCACATTTTATTTTTTCTGTGCACTCAGCTTGCAGACTCTTCTCTAGTTATTCTTTACAATTCACGCAAAGTTCTTTCCCCTTATGGTCTCTAGTTTTGGGTGTAGATACTTCCTCTCTTCTTCATTCCTCTGTCGATCTGCACATAGTCTGGATCGTTCCTCTAGCTAAAACAACTCACCTCTTCTCTTCTCTACCTACATAGTGGATTAACCAACCAACCGACTACTTAGATAACAAAACAATCGATACCCAACTTCAGTCTTACACACAGCTTTTGTTTGCCCTTTTATAAGCTTCTACCAGTCGTAATCGACCGGCATGCTATCATTTCTATTCTCATACATTTAGTTACAACTGAAAATAGGCACTATCAACGCAAAATAGAATTATGCTTTATTACCAAAAGCATGCTTTATTCAACTAAATACTTACCCACGATCGGTCGAGCTGTCCTTTTAACTTCTCTGCTCTTCTTCTGTTGCAGTTTCTCTTGTCGTCAATTTTCCATCGTGGCTACTTAAATGTTGCAGCTTCTCTTCCATTGCAACTCTTCTTTTGTCGCAAATCTTCTTTTTTGTCTTGTGACCAGATTCTTTATCTTCCTGATCAGAATTATGGTCAAATTATACTTAACTTTTACTAGGGCCAACACCACACAAAGCACATGGGGGTGTGACCCGCATGGTGGGTGTATCATGCATTATGGGTGCCTTCAACGTTTCTTGGGTTTAATGTCTCTTGATTAGGATTTAGGTGCCTGGTTAGTTGTGGTGGGGGTTTTCAACTTGGGTTGAGTAATGCCTCCATTAGCAGGGGTGTTTGACTTGGGTTGAATAATATCCCTATTTTTTGGTTTTGTGACTGTCGGTGGTGGCTGAAGCCTGAGTCACAGGTGTTGTGGATTCATCGGATGGAGTGGTAGGGGTGAATCATTATACCACCACCATCTCATAGTGGGAGATGGGTTTGGAATCCATCTCATGGAATGATGGGATGAGGTGCCACACAGGAAGTCCCAATGTGAGTCTTGGCTGTGTTAATTAGGCCGTAACTAACATTCCTTGCACTTCCCTGGAGGGGTACAAAAATGGAATTTGGAACATGGGAGGCACAAAAGGGTTCAAGACTTGCTCCACACTCTGACTTGATGGAGTTATTGATGATGATGACTCTAAATTGGAAGGTTCATTTCAATGGTGAAAAGGGTACACATGAGTCCCTCCATTGGGATGGGGATTTCAAGTGGAGGGCCTCAATACACCACTAGGAGGTTGAAATCTTTGTACACTCCTAGGCTAATCCCATGATCTATGAGGATCTCAAAATTCAATCAGAATGAAAGTCTTCAAAATGTGAATTAAATCTTACAGATGCGAAATTCTCGTCAAGAGCTTTCCGCCAATGTTCATTTCATGCAAAATGGACTATGGATGTAAAACATACGAGGTTTTAAAATCTTGGCAAAAAGGTTAAAATATGGTAAAAATGGCAAAAAAGGGCCACGTGGCACACCCACAGGGTGCCACATGGAAGGTACATTCAACGTACATATTCCATGTGGCATCACCATAGGGTGCCATCTGGACATGTTTGGCGATGTGGCAGCCAAACATGTTGACACATGTTTGAGGTTGATGACATGGAAATGATGACATGGACCAATCAGGGCCTGCCACATGGCACCCTTGTTGGCATGTGTTGTATTGTTCATTAACAATTTATGGAGGCCATGGGGATCGAACCCATGACCTCGAGGACCACCAATGACTCCACACAGCCCGCCTAGCCAAATTTCCCACAGTTGTTCCTTAACACTATAGGGTATTAACTTGTATTTAAAGTGAAAGGTTCATTTAGTTTGAAAAATAGGTAGGGCCAAGGGCTTATCCATTGACCGCTTGGCCAATACCGAGGTCATGATGTGTTATACAGTGGAACCAAAAACCAATGGAACCAACAAGAATGGAACCAACAAGCTAAACCGTCAGAGCACCATGGAATTCAAGCCACAATGTAATGGAAACGAAATTGCCAAACTACCACAGCAAAGCATTGCCAACATACCACCGCAAGTTCACAACAAGCCACCACATCAAACGGTTCAACATATATATCTTGAAAGTTTAACGGTGGATATTAGGGTAAAAAAAAGGGGCGCATGGCTCCTCCACTTGCACCCAAAAATGTCTTTTTAACCCCCTTTCGGAGCCAAGAAACTCAGCATTGGAATGCCATTTCTCTGCATATATCCTAAGGTAGGTACATGGCATAGATACCAAGGAAGGGTACATACATTAATATGTGTGCTTCCCTAGGTGGGAATCTTTACAGTTAGATGAAGTGTCGTCTTGATATGCATGCCAGAGGAGGCCTCGAGAAAACATAGTAGACTTTATACTCATTTTTGTGGAAATTTCGAGAGGATTGCAACGGTGTTGTGTATTTTTGTTGTTGACTGAGGGAAAAAGTGTGCAGGAATACACACAAGAATTCGGGAAACGAGCATTGGTACTTGGTATACTTCTCTACACTCAAGAAACTCTTCTCAACTATATAGGAGGATTGCATAGTTATTTGGGTCATATGATTTTAATGTTTAATTTGACTAACATTGATGAGGCATGTGTTCAAGCGAATCATATAGAGTCCAAGGGGAAGAATACAAAATAGAACTTTTCTAATAAACCTTTCAAACCAGATGGAAACAAGTTTAAAGGTAAGGGAAAAGGTAAACACATGACTACTGTGAATAAAGAACGAGAGAAACCTACATGTACTCATTGTCAGAAAAAAGGTCATGATCCTTCCAAATGTTGGAAACTTCATTCAGAATTCAAGCCTGAGAAGTTTTAGAATAATGAAGACAAAAAGACTACTGCAACAACCATCCAACATTATTCGACATCCGATTATGGGGATGAAACTATGGTGGTTGCTACAAGCATTCAAGGTTAAAATCCTTCTATTTTTGTTTCAAAGAACGAACCTGTCATTGATGAAAGAAAAAGGAGTGAGCTATTTCATATTAGAGTAATCTCTAAACACACAAAAAATGATACTCTTTTTCATAGTGGATCACAAACAAATCTCATTTCAGAAGAAATAGTTAAGAACATACATCTAGAAACTAAGTTACACCCTAAACCATATCCACTTGGATGGGTATGTGATAATGCACAATTTGCAAGTTACAAAACAATGTAGACTTAGGTTTACCATTACTTCTGGATTTGTTGATGAAGTAGATCTATATGTGGTCCCGTTATATATTTTTGGTATTGTGTTGGGTAGTTTGTATCTTTATGATAGGAAGGCTATCTTTTACAGAGAAGCTAACATGTATCGTCTCACTAAAGATGGTATTGAATACATTGTTCGTGCACATCACATGAAAACTAATCTTTCTTTAGTCTTTGGAAATCAAATGAAGAGGTTGGTAAATGCAAGTAAGAACTTTGTTCTTATGATAGTTAAAGAAAAATATGTTGAACAAACTTAATCTTTTAAACGTTGTGATCCAAAACTTAAAAATGACTTGATTAAAGTGGTATTTGATTATGATATTTTGTTTCAAGAACCTAAAGGGTCACCTCCTAAAAGAGAAATTCAACATGAAATTCATTTATAGCATGATGCACCTCTTCCTAATATTGGTATGCACAGGTATTCCATAATTAAGAATGCAAAGATAAAGAAACAAGTTCAAGAATTGCTTGAGAGAGGGGACATTCGACCAAGTTCCTCTCTGTGTGGTTCACTAATTGTTTTGGTGTAAAAGAAGGATGGCACATGGCGTATGTGTGTTGATTACAGGGCACTAAAAATAATCACAATTAAGAACATATATCCTCTTCCTGGAATTGATGATCTTTTTTATCAACTTAAGAATGTAAACTTTTTCACTAAGTAAGAATTATGAAGTGGCTATCATGAAATCTGTATTCATGACAAGGATTGTATGAATAGATGGTAATGCCCTTCGGGATTTGTAATGCACCCGTAACATTTATGAGGGATATGAATGATGAGTTTAGGCCCTTCATTGATGACTTCATCATAGTCTACTTAGATGATATTTTGAGTTTTAGTCGAACTTGGGAAGAGCATGTCAAGCATGTAAAATAGGTATTGGATGTACTTGTAAGTGGAAAATTGGATTTAAATATGTCTAGAAATGAGTTTGGAAAGACATCTTTAATTTATCTAGGTTACATTGTATGGGGTGGTGAACTGAAGATTGATCCCTCTGAAGTGGAGTTCATTGAAATTTGGTTTAAGCCAAAAAATGTAAGTGATGTAAGAAGCTTTTTGGGAGTAGCCCAATACTGGAGGAAGTTCATTGTGAACTCCTCCTTCATAGATTCTCATTTACATCCTTTGATAAGTGTGAACAAAGTATTTTAGTGGGAAGGCAAGGAACAAAAATCCTTCGACACATTGAAAGAAAAGATCAACACAACTCCAGTACTTGCACTGTCAGATCTACAACAACAATTTGAGATAGAAACCAATGCTAGTGGTTATGCCATGGGGGTAGTGTTAATGCAACATAAAAAAAAATGCTGTCATTCTAAAACCTTCTCTATAAAAATTGTCAACTATCCTATGTATGACTGAGAGTTGTATGCATTAGTACAAAGTGTAAAGAAGTGGAAACACTACATAATGGGTAAAGAAACAATCATACATATTGATAATCAACCACTACAATATCTTCAAACACAAACTAAGCTACAACAATCAAGGCATTTTAGGTGGATGGGTTTTCTACAACAATTTCACTTGGTTATTAAGTATAAGAAACAAATTTAGAACAAAGTTGCAGATATGTTATCTAGGCCTCCAATAAATGCTTTTACTGTCATTCAACAAAGTCATTTGGAACATTCAAGTTATGTTGAACAATATACTAAGGATGAATACTTTAGAGAACTATATGAATCACTAAGGCATGGGTATCAGAATGAAGAATTAAATTATCATATACATGACAAGTTGTTGTATAATCTTGGAAAAATATGTATTACACAAAGTGAAAGAGTGCATGTGATAAGAGAAGCTCATACTTCTCCCATTTCAGGACATTTTGGAGTAGGAAAAACTGTAGCACAATTACAAAAGTTTTGTTATTGGCCTCGAATGAATGATATTGTGTCCAAGTATGTAAAAGGATGGGTCATGTGTGCAACAAGTAAGCCAAGTGAGATAAAGTTAGGAGTGTACACTCCATTTCTAGTTCCTTCTCATCCATGGGAAAGTGTTTAAATGGATTTTGTAGGAGGGTTTCAAATGTATAGAAAAGGATATGATTATATATATGTTGTTGTGGATAGATTCAGTAAAATGTGCATAGTAATGTCTTGTAAAAAGTAGATCACAACTGAGATGAATGCTGATTTGTTCTTTCAAAATGTATGGGTCCATTTTTGACTTCCTATTTCTATTATAGCTTATCAATATTCTCGCCTCCTTTGTAAAGTTTGGTAATCTTTATGGGAACTTATGGATACAAAGATAAAGAAAAGAACATCATTTCATCCACAAACCGGCAGACAAACTGAAGTGGTCAACAAGACTGTTTTAGATCTTGTATGAGGGTATTGTGCCAAGCATCCTAAGCTTTGGGATGAACAACTGCATTATGTTCATCATGCCCACAGCAGAGCTATACACTCTTCAACATAGAAGTCTCCATGTGAGACATGTTTTGGGTATTTGCCAAAGTATCCATTATACTTTGTTTTTGGGAAGGATACAATGGAATATGAACAAATTGATGCGAATAAAGCTCATAAGTTTATTCAGTAGATGCAGTTGATTCATAAAATAGTGCAAGAACAGTTGGAATCAAGTCAACCAAGAAGAAAAAACAACATGACAAGCATCGGGTAGATCATCATTTACAAATTGGTGATCGAGTATGGCTTCACATAAACAAAGATCGACTTCAAGGTGAAGTTAGAAAGTTGAAATCTATTAGGTATGGACCTTTTACAATTTTGGATAAAGTCGTTAATAATGATTTTTGGTTTGAATTGCCTCCTTATATGCAAATGTATTCTGTCGTTAATGTGGAAAACTTGAAATTGAATGAGCCTCCTATGATCGTGGACCAAGATTTATAGGTTCAAGTTCCTTCTGTTGATGAGTTTTCTCTTGAATATCTCAATGAACTTAAACTCTCTTGAATATCTCAATGAACTTTAGGAAGATGTTATACTTGATAAGAAGGTTAGGTCTTTACGAAGAGGTAACATGGAATTTCTTCGTGTGGGTCTGAAAGGAATGCATCCAAGCAAAGCATGGTGGCTAGAGACATGAAGAGTTAGGGAGTTGTACCCTCAGTTATTTTCTAAATGATTTCATGCTTTCGGTGGTCCAAAATCTTTCAAGTGGGAAGGCTTGATCCAAGAGGATCTTAAAGTTCGATCAGAAATAAAGTCTTCAAAAAGTGAATTAAATATTATAGATGTGAAAATATCGTCAAGAGATTTCCGATAATGTTCGTTTCATGCAAAAAAAACTATGATGTAAAAGATATGGGGTTTTGAAATCTCAGAAAAAGGGTTAAAATATGGTAAAAATGGCAAAAAAGGGGACCACGTGGCACACCCACAGGGTGCCACATGGCAAGTACAATCAACATATGGATTCTGCGTAGAATCACCACAGGGTTCCACGTGGACATGTTTAGTGATGTGGTAGCCTGACAGGTGGATACATGTTCGAGGTTGATGATGTGGACCAATTAGGGCCTGCCACATGGAAACCCTGTTAGCATATGTTATATTGTTAATTAAAAAATTATGGAGACCATGGGTATTGAACCCACAACCTCGAGGGCCACCAATGACTCCAGAGAGCCCACTGAGACAAATTTCCTGCAGTTGTTGCCTAACACTATAGGGTGTTAACTTGTTCTTTAAGTGAAAGTTTCATACAAGGAAATTTCCTGCAGTTGTTGCCTAACACTATAGGGTGTTAACTTGTTCTTTAAGTGAAAGTTTCATACAAGGTGGAATTCAAGCCATAATACAATTCCAACGACACTGTCAAACTACCATAGAAAAGCACCGCTAACATACCATCGTAATTTTACAAGAAGCCACCACATCAAACAATTCATCAAAATATGCCAAGGTTGAATGGGGAGAGGCCCGCAGGTTTGACCATGAGACCTCTGCCCCCCAAATGCCAACGCCTTGCCAACGGGCCATATCCCATACAATGGCAATGGCATGGAAGATATATCTTAAAATTTTAACGACATATATTAGGGTAAAAAAATAGGGGCACGCGGCTCCTCAATGCGCACCCAAAAACACATTTTTAACCCCCTTTCGGAGCCACAAAACTCAGCATTGGAACGCGATTTCTCTACATAGATCTCGAGGTAGGTACATGGCATAGATATCAAGGGAAGGTCAATCATTAATTTGCATGCTTCACGAGGTGGGAATCCTTACAGTTTCGTACAATTGGAGGTAGAGTTGTCTCGATATGTGTGCTAAAGGAGGCCTCGTGCAAACATTGTCTATTTTATACTCATTGTTCTCGAAATTTCGAGAGGATCGCAATGGTGCTGTATGTTTTTTTTACTGAAATAAAACATAGGTGGTTCCAGACACCCATGTATTTAAGCTTTAAACATTTAATAAGACCGACCTTCTCATTGGAAGTGGTCCGGAGACGTACCCCAGGAGGGGTGAACTCCGTTATCATCTATTGTATATCAATTTCATGGTTTTCATACTGTTTATGTGATTATGTGTGTGTTTTAAGAATTTAAAATTTCATATTTTAAGCTTGTTTATGATTTTTTAACATACAAATTTCACATGCAATTTATATGGTTAAAAAATATCCTGAAATTTTAGGTCATCCCAACATAGGGTGTTGGAGTTTCTTTTCCTACTCTCGGTAAGATGATATCCAGATTGGTGGATGCTTGGGAGTTATAGTAACTAAGCTAGTCAAGGGTGACCACCTTCCCATTGAAGGAAAACATAATAATATGGAATACTGAGGAGGTGGTTGCATTCATGGCGTACATGTAACTAAGTCCTAAGAGGATGTTGTAGTCTAGATGAGCATAGAAAAATTCAACATATATCGTTACCATTCCCCCCCTATCTCAATGGGGACATTTTGGTACAATCCCCGTGGTTGGTATGGTCTTCCATCATATGCGTGAAGAATGATAGAGGATGGGACCAACTCAGGGAAGCCCAATCTCTTACACACATTATAAGACATAACACATGTGGATGTGTCTTCATCAATGGATGGTGATTTTCTTTATCGTGTCTGGGGCTTGGAGTGCAACCGATGATGTTAGTCGTAGTTCACCTTTGTCTAGGTCAAAATTCAAAATGTTTGCATTGGAAGGGTTGACGGAACCAAGAGCATTCAATAGCGCCTTTCATTGTTAAGGGAAAGCTTATAACACTTCCAATGTCGACATGGTGGCGGGTGATTGTGACAAGTCATCAACAATGTTGTAATTATGGGAAACCTTCATGTGGGGATTATGAACAATACGCCTAAGTGGTGCTTTGGGTATCCTCGAAGTTTGCTTTGTCCTAGGGTGTGAAATATATAAGGTTCCTCTCGAAGGGACTGAAGTATCCTCAAGGACGGGTGAGGTATCACCATTGGTGTACCCTTTGGAACGAGTCTTTAGGTTGACCAACACCAAGTTCATATAAGTGTTTTGAAAAGATACATTGCTTAGGGGCGAGGATCTAGTTGTTGAGTAACCACTTCTTGATTATCAAAGGGTTGTTGCAAAACAACTTGTTGGGTTGTGGTGTAGGAGGTGCCTAAGGATGGTTTTTAGATGTATACTTCTTGGCTCCAACAATCTGTTGGCAGTTAGTGATAAGTGGGTAGTGGTGAGTGTAATGGCCATACTCACAATAGATTGAGAAAGGTTAGTTTATCCTTAGGTTAGAATTCTTGCCTTGTTTGGGGGGTTTCCCCCTTGTGCAAGTTGGTTAACTTGGTTAGGGTTCTGTTGGGGAATGTGGTTGCCCCCCTTCCCCTATTGTTTGGTATGTATGTTCTTTCCCTTCTTCTTCCCTTAATTATGAGAACTTGGGGGATTGACGATGTTTAGTTGCTCAAATAGTTGAGCTTGTTGTTGTCTAGAAGGTTGGACAAATTTGTCTCCCATATGAGGCATGGGTGTTGTACCGTGGGGACATGGGTATGGATAGTAAGGATTATGTGAAGGGGGTGGGATATATGCCGGTTGCACTGCATATAATGTTTATGTAGGCATGGGTTATGCCATTTGTGGTTGAGGAACTGATTGTACTTGTCTTGTACTTGGATAAACAGGGTTGTAGGGTCCGTGCTCAGGTTGCCCAAATGAAACATTTGGTACATTTGTAGTGGCAGCCGACACAACGGGGATAGGATGGTATTACATCATCATGGGTGATGGTGCAAGAGGTGTTTGCAGGGGAGATTTACCATGAGAGTAAATGGACCTAATAATCCCATCCGTAGAATGCGATATCCGTGCAACGAGAGGATCTAATGATCGATGTCGAGGGCCATCTGGTAGTACAGTGTATAAGCACCTTGATTGGTCATAAATGAGGTCAAAATGTTGGGCTTTAAGAATCGCTTCTTCATTGTTTTATGGCATTGAGGTAGCCACATCCTTTGTGATAGTTGGTTAGATATATTTGAGAAACTAATCCAAAAGGAAGGGAGGTTGAATGCCTATTTTTTACAAGGTGTGTTGACGGATCCATTCACGGATGTGATCCACTATGAGTGTCAAAATATTCTGTCAAAACTATATCAGAGTTTAAAGGAAAAGATCATGTCTTATTGGAAACTGAAGCTAGGATAGAAACAACATTAAAATGGTCTCAAATGTGGTATGAGAGGCTCTTGTCAAATTGGTGTTCCATTTGGTAGCTATACCAATAAGGGTTCTTTGGAAGAGAGGAGATGTACCGAATCTTCCACTATGTTATTGGAGGAACACCATAGGTGGAAAGACATGATGTGGTTGCTAGGATCATTTCCCTTCAGACTTAGGGATGTATGAAGGTAGTTTTCTAGGCATATCTAGCCAATTGGCATCATGATCTATGGGATCATTAACCAATTTAGCTAGATCAAGAAGGTTCAAACTTGCCATGAATGGTAGGTTCAGGTTGGGTGCCTCCATTGTATTCTAAATGTTGTTTCTGCAAGGGGGAGACCTTGGAATATGTGGTGGTGATCTTTCTATTTTAGGGGAAGATGAAGATGTGGTGTTTCCTCTTTCCAAAGGAGGGGAAGAAGGTGGGGCATTCCGTAATGGGGGAGTGAATAAAGGTGAGACTTTTTCGTCAGAAGAGGAGGGGAAAGGGTTAATAGTATCTTTAAGGGGAGAGACTGAATTAAGCAAGGTGTATCCTCTCCTATAGGACCCAATCAATGTGTCCTAGGAGCGGCCCCGACCAAGTGATCTCCCTCATGTGTCACGGGGAGATAAGGGAAAAACAACCTTCAAGATAGAGGAGAGGCCTTACGGTCCGCATGACTTCTTTAGGTGGGGTTTTGTTCCTATGTGGTGGAAGTCTATAAGCCAAATGAGAGTGGTAGGTGATGAATAAACACAATATATACAAACAAAAAATATGCCAACCACGATAGATGCAAAATGGTGCAATAAGTGAGTGATATGTGCAAATATGGCTTAGGGAAAAGGTGTCCACATGTAGGTTCTTTTTAAATTACGAGTTTAATGAGATTGTATTTAGAAAATAATAGCAAGTGTAAATTCCCTAGAAGACCTAACGTCCTTCCTCTCAAATGTAACTAGGCCTCCCAAAAGCACAATTAAATGTGATAGTGGAATCCATGCAACAATTGACTAGTGGAGGTAAGAAAGAGCCATATATACTGGCAATAGGGCCAATGTTACAATCAAGAGGACTTGGAAACACCTCCCAACAACAATATCTGACTTCAGGAATCACTTGAACTCATAAGTGTTCCTTGGCGGTTCCCTAAGTTTTGGCCACAATGGTTACCTCACATAAAGTGTGGATCAATAGTTAGGCCTAGAAAGTATATTGTTGTCTCCCTAACAACAAGGTGAGTGCCTTGTACAAGAGAGTAGGGAAGCTATACCTGATATTTTACCTCCTTCGTCTCGGTACATTTCTAATCTGGGATCTCTTTGAAATATACTTTCTTGTAGCAGGATTTAAAAGTAACCTAAAAGACAATAATTCTATGTTTCAAAATATGCCTAATGAAACTAGATTGGCGGGCATTGTTTGGATGCCTAGTGCAATCAATCCTATCAAATTAAAATATTGTTTTGTGCCCTCTTCTGGAGGATTTTAGTTGGTTAGCATTTATAATGGTCGCTTGTTAAGGATTTTTTGTTGCGAATTAAATGAGTGCTAGGTAGGTATTTCATAATTCCCTTCCTTTCCAATTCATTGAAATCGTGAAGAGTATACTCAGGTGGAAAGGGTATTTATATCCCTTAGTGTGTGCAAGTGGGAAAACACATGTGATGAAAGCAAATAGTATTTTTGAAATAAGTAAAGTGATAAAAACAAAATAATGGAAGTTGTAACTTGATCTCTAAATAAACTAATGATGATTGCAAAAATAAATGATAAGTGTGCAATGGAGGTATTTCACCCTTAAATCCCTTTTCTGATTCACATAAATCATGGAGATCATACTTGGGAAGGGGAGGGTCTTTAGGTCCTTGCTTGTGTGCACAAAATGGATTCTACACTACCTGAACAAAAGATGTTAAAGTAAAGCAAAGAACCATAAGTTGTCCCAAATACTAGTGATAACAATAAGGTCCTTGGGGATCCTCAAGTTTGGTTACCTAAGTAGATTTTGAGGGATGCCCCATTTAATTTCTAATCTTAGTCTAGGTGGGTAATTAATATAGAAACAAGTAGCCATTGTAAGTTAATTAATTCCTAGTTCATTAGTCAGCATATATTGGAATGCTAATTGTTGTATGATCAGATAAAAAGCAAACAAAGAACATATAACACATAAATAAAATCTACAGTTGCGCAACAAAGACACTCACTGGAGCACTGTAGCGCAGGCACAGTGAGAGAAATACAACATTGATTCAGGTAATAAAAAACACGTGGGCAGAAGTCTCTTAAAATGCATTTTTCACATGTCTGTCGAAGATGGAAACACACTATCATCACACCAAAGATGGAGGGAACCACGCTACTAACATGTCTTGTTCGACCGAATGGTGTTTGAATTCCTCAGATGAGAGGTGTTAGAAAAATAGGATCTCAAAGCAATAATAATAAACAATAAACAAGATGCAAATATTAAAACACATTACAAGAGAGACACCAATATAACCTGTTTCACCCAAGATGGGTTACGTCCACGCATAAATTGCCAGTACTTTATTATTATACCGTCCAACAAAAATGAAAGGATACAACCTGCAGCAAACCTGATGCACTTCCTCTTCTCTTTCTCATAGCCTCTCTCACACAATCACGGAGATCGTTTGTACAATTCTACAATACAATACACAACCATATTACAATTCCTTTCTTTATAGGGTACTTTCCATGGGAAAATACCATGGGTGACCCAATACCCTGGGCCCGTAAATCACCCATTATTGACCAAGTCATGACTATGAAATTACAACATTTTACAAGGCATTTTTTCCTAAATTTTTTAATATGTGGGGGGGGGGGGGGGGGAGNAGGGTAAATCCCCCGCACAACCCCCCATTAGGTGTTGGGATCCAAACACGACTGAAATAATAACATCTTTGAATCGTAAATATTAGGCTCCACAACTAACAAGAGGGATGATCCTATTCACTCGCAAAAGCAAAAGACACTAGAAATTAACCAATCTACAAATAAAAATCTTATTAAAGTGAAATGAAAAAAAATGAACTAGAGTGGCCATCAATACTGTTGAGGAAAAAATGGCACAAGGATGAGAAACCTTCCCTATTATCCTTGAAATTGTAGCCAAGTAAATAGTAGTAGTTGTGGTTTAGGAAAGCCAAGAACTCACAAGCTACAACAACTTCAACAAGCCTAAAGTAATCTAAAAAAATGGAGATATTTCTCCTTGAGGAAGGAGCTAAAATGAGAAGAACCCTTTCTTCTTGAGGGAAGGAGACAAGGTATCTTTGGTAAGTGCTTTACAAGAGGGAAGAGGTGATCATAATATTGCTCAAAACTCTTCTTACAATAAGCATGCCCATGGCTATAGTCCAAGAGGTGGCCAATAAATAACAAGATCATAATGTGAACCCAATGATCCATGTTTTGGCTCCAAAGTACACAGAGGACATTTAAGGAAACCAAGTGTGTTGAATACCAAATTCGAATTCATTTGAGACACCGGATCTTTCATGATCCTTCAATGCACCGTTGGTGGGTGATATCCCATCATTTGTGTCAGAGGCATGGATCTTGAGGGAAATCACATGTTGCAGCACGTGTGTTGTTCTGGAGATGTGCATTGTAGCATGTATACCCGTGTTGTTGTGATCTTTGACTTCTTTAGGGCCATTTTGGACTCAATCTAGACTTTGGATCTTGTGAATATGTCTTTAGCTGGATGCATGTTGCATGTTATGCCACTTTATCGTGTGAATTACAAAATTGTCGCAGCAGTGCGAGTTTTTCATGATAACACCATGGAAGCATTATCAATAAGCATGAACATGTATGTGTTTTACTTTTTTGCATTAATAGATGCAAAGTGGCTTGCAACAGATGGAGCATCGAGTAAGAGAGCTTCTTCACAAATTGGAAATTACCTCGACATTCTCAGAAGTTGAAAGTACCACCAATAGTTTCAGCAACATGAGACTTCTAGTCAAATGTTGTTCTAGACTAGACAGTTGGATAAACACGTGGTAGACATTGATTCATATGAGGGATGATGAATTTGTACAGAAACCTGCTTTCATAGTAAAAATTCCTTAAGTGTAACAAGATAATGGAAAAAATAATTGCAATAAGGATCAAACCATTGTTGTCAGTATCCATCTGCTTCTCAAGACAACCACTTATCTCTTCTTCCTAGCACAATTATTCTTCTCTCTCTTGCAAAATTACTTGAGTGGGTGTGTACAAATGAAGGGAAGCACCTCCATATTTATATTTCTTACTTGACATAACCTACAACCTACCAGGGCTGACTTTGTCAAACTGACAGAGCCGACTTGTCTAGCAAGACACAAAAAATAATATTTATTATTATAACATTTGGCTACTATTGAACCGACTTACATCTAGAGGTTTACATTGATTCTTTAATGACTCTTACATGACAAAACTCATCTCCTAATGGAGGAATACAATCAATACATCTATCTTCTGAAGTTACAATACTTTAACACTCCCTCTTAACTAGGAAGGTATTTGACCAAGGTAGCAACTACCACAACTGTACATATGATTGGTGAGTCTCTATATGCCGTAGGAAGTTTTGGAACACCATCATACATCTTCATCATCAATCTCAACTGGATCATCTTATGCAACTTAATTATATAAATATTGAATCATCTTCTATGTGTACTGGATCGTCTTTTGCAACATTAGTATGTGGATACTAAATCATATTTTACAACATCAGTACGTGGATACTGAATCATCTTTTGTGTGTACTGGATCATCTCCTGTAATATCAGTATGTGGAAACTAAATCATCTTCTTCGATATCGGTATGTGAATATTGAATCATCTTCTGCCATATCAGTATGTGAATACTATTAGAAAACAAGACCGCAGATCAATAATAGATATATAGTTAAATCAATAAATAAGACGCAAAACACATTAAAACATTACAGAGAGACACAGTATAACGTGGTTCACCCAAACGATGGGCTACGTCCACAAATAAATTGCCAGACCTTTTATTACAGTCCAAAAAGATGAAGGGATACACCCTGCAGCAAAACCGCTGCACTTCATCTTCACGCTCTCACAGTCTCTCTTCCAATACAATACAATACCATACACAGTCATTTTACAATGCTTTCTTTTATAGGGGAAATACAATGGGAAAGCTTAGGGTTAACCCAATACCATGGGTCTGCAAAACTGTTGGCCAACACATATCCCAAAAAAATTTCTCGGGGGCTCCGCTCCTGAACCCCCATTTCTCGAGGGCACTGCCCTTGAACCCCTGTGTCTCGAGGGTGCTACCCCCGAACCCCAAGGCAGGGGGAATGGCTGTACAGTACACCTGGGTTACAAACACAACTAATAAAGATATCTAGACCTAGAAGATTAGGCTCCACAACCAACAAATACTGAATCATATTCGGTAACATCGGTATGTGAGTACTAAATCTTCTTCTACCACATCAGTATGCAAAGACTAGAACATCATCTACAACATCAATATGTAAAAACTAAAACATCATTTGTAACATCAATATGTAAATAGTGAAACATCATCTACAACATCGGTATGTTAAATATTAAAACAACAACAACAACATTAGCATGTTAGTGCTAAAACAATATCATCAATAATTGCTAGACCATCATTTGCATCACCAGCATAGAGATGATGGAACATCATCATCATCAACATAAAAATGTTGAAACAACATCATCATCATCTGTATAGAAATACTGAAACTATCTCATCAACAGTCATCACAACAATCATAAGTATGTAAATATTGAACCTACCATATCAGTATAGGAATACTGAAACTATCTCAACACTCATCTTAAAAACATCAGTATTAAAATATTGAACCTGCTACATCAGTATAGGGATACTGAAACCACATCTTGCCCTCTAAATATCTTGGAGTAGTATCTTGGTGAGTTCTCTGGTAGATCCATCCGAGAATTTTGTCTAACTTACTAACCCTTCCTAGTCAACAAGCCTAGTCAGTAGATGGATCTTCCCTGGGACCAAAAAGCCTTGTTCTGGATTAATAGCCCTCTTGGTCTAAACACGCCTAGCCATTCATACTAATCCCCCAAGGATCAATAAGCCTCGTCTGACTTACTAACCCTTTCGGACCAACAAGCCTAACCAAACTTACCCTCCTCTAGGTTGAGCTACCGCCACTGCCTCCTTCTACTATATTCCTTCAGTCCCTCTTTCGAGGGAGGTCCTTTCAGAATACGCCAAGCTTGTCTTGAAAGTATTAAAACTTTACATGAGACAAAGGATTAATCAACAGATTCTCCAATTGTTCCTTTATAGGAACATACTTGAGCTTTACAACTCCCTTCTGTACCATATCCCATATGTAATGATATCTAAATTCGATATGTTTCGAATTGTCATGAAACACCGGGTTTTTTGTCATCTTAATACAACTTTGATTATCACAAAGGATATCGGTAACATCTATCTCTCCATCAAATAATCATGTCAATATCTTGTGAAGCCATACTGCTTCGCTACAGGCTAACATGTTGCAATGTATTCATCCTCTATCGTGATACGTGAAATAATAGACTGCTTTCTACTTAACCACGAGATCATGCTCGATCCCAAACTAAAACAACATCCTGAAGTGCTCTTTTTGTCTTCGACACTTCCTTCCCAATCTGAATCTGTAAATCCATTTAATTTGATCTCGCTATTTGATGTATATCTAAGACCATAGTCTAAAGTCCCCTTTAGATACCTCATCACATGTTTTGCTCCTACTAGGTGAATATGTTTGGGATTTACCATATATTGACTCAAAGTGTTTACAACAAAACATATATCCAGTCTTGTGTTGGTTAAGTACATTAGAGAACCAATAATCTGTCTGTATAAGGGGGCATCTACTGCTTCCGAAGTGTCATCATTCAATAGATTCAAATTTTTTGTCATCAGAGTAGTCACAACCTTGCAATATATCATCCCAAATCTCTTTAGTATTTCTACTGCATATTTTCCTTGGTTTAGGAAAATCTCGTATGGATACTTCCATACTTCAAGACCTATAAAGTAGTGCATCATTCCAAGGTCTTTCATCTGAAATTCTGCAACGAGCTTCTTCTTACATTCTTTGAGGGGCTTATCTTTTCCTGTTAAGAATAGATCATCTACATAGAATAGTAATATCATAAGTCCACCACCCTCAACTTTATAGTAGAGGTTGGAATCTGCTTTACTCTTGGTAAAGCCAAAAATCATCATGAATCCATCGACTCTTCCATACCATGCTCTGGTTTCTCGCTTTAACCCATATAATGGGTTCTTGATTTTACATACATGAGTTTCATGATCATATGTCTCAAAACCTTGCGATTGTTCAATATATACTTCTTCTTCTATCAAGCCAGTTAGAAAGGATATCTTTACATCCATCTAATGTAACTTCCACTTCATATTGGATGCCAAGGCAAGGATGGTTCTAATTGAGGTGTACCTAGCTACTGGTGCAAAGGTCACCTCAAAGTTTATTCCTTGCTTTTGAGAGAATCTGCGTGCTACGAATATTGCCTTGTACTTCTCTATAATACCATCTACTGAGTTCTTTGTCTTGTAGATCCATTTCGAGGATACCATTGACTTTTCATTTGCTCATGTTACTATTTCCCATACATCATTCTTTATAATGGATTGGTATTCCTCGACCATGGCATCAACCCATTCCTTCTGCTTTGTTGCTTGTTTAAAACATGTTGGTTATTTATCAATGAGATCACACATCAAATTTACATAACTAAGGTATGGGTTTGATTTCTTTCTTTTTCTGATGGTTCCTTCTGGAACACCATGTCTTTTTGCTTCTTCAATTACTTCACAAGCCCAGGCAGGCCTTCTCTTATGTGAGATAATTTCATTGGGTAGTTCGTCAGGTATCCGAGGTTTTGTTATGTCACGATCCTCAGGAATCGGTTCTTCTTCTTCGTTCCTAACTATTTAGGACCTTCTGTAGCTCTGGGAGTTTCATGCTCATCTTCATCTTCCTTGTCTTTCTTTTATTTTCTGAAAGTTGTATCTCCGTCAAAGGTGACATCTCTGCTTAGTTCAATTTGATGATATCCTAGGATATAGATTCGATAAGATTTTTATTTCTCACTATATCCTACAAACAACCCCTTCTTTCCTGAAGGATATAGCTTTGATCTTTTCTCCTTGGGAGTGTGTATGTATACTAGACAACCAAATATCTTAAGGTGACCGACTTCGGGATTTTCTCAGGTAAACATCTCTTATTGAGTCTTGTTTCCAAGGGTACTGTGGGAGATTCTCTTATGTACATATAATTTTGTTCTAGCACCTTGTACCCATAGGTACATAGGTAGATATTGATCATGGATCATAGATTTCATAGCTTCCATGATAGATCTATTCTTCCTTTTTGCCACACAATTTTGTTGTGGATTATAGGGAATGGTGAGCTCCCTCTTAATACAAGCTTCTTTGAAATACTCATTGAATTCACTTGATGTGAATTCTCCTCCATTATCTCATCTTAAGATATTGATCCTCTTTTCAGAGAGGTTTTCTACAAGGGCCTTAAAATCTTTGGATATTTCAAACACTTCATCCTTCTTCTTCAATAAATAGATCCAAGTTTTACGGGAGGAGTCATCAATAAAGGAAGCATAGTAAACATACCCACGTAATGAAGCAGTTTGCATTGGCCCACATATATCTGAATGAATAACGTCTAATATCCCTTTTGCTTTGTTGTCACTGTTTGGATAAGGGTTCTTAGTATTATTTCCTTATGCACATCCTTTGCACACTCCTTCATGATCTATCTGAATCTCTGGTAAACCTGTCACAAAATTTCTCACAATTGGGAATGCTTTGTAATGTACAGGAGCAACTCTTATGTGCCATAACTCACATGGGATTATGGTACTGGTCATCAATGATGAATCTACTTGTCCTTTTAATATGTAGAGTCCTCCTCCTTCAACTCCAATCAATACTACATCATCTTTAGTTTTTCCTTTTGTCCACATGAGGAATCTCCATCCACAAAACCAACTCAGAACCCTTTATTATCTAAGTATGAGATAGAAATAAGGTTCTTCTTTAGTGCTGGGACATACAAGACATCCTTCATCTTCATGGACACTTTAGAGTCCAACTTATAGGAGGCTTCTCCCATTCCTTTGATGGGATATTGGTAATCATCTCCAAGCATTACTTTGTGTGGGGACTCCTTTTGTACAAGAGATGAGAGTGAGGCCTTGTAACCTGTAATGTGCTTGGAAGCACCACTATCTACTATCTAGGTGTCATTTCCTCGTGAGATTGAACCTATGAGTTGTCATGTCCCCACCCTTCTACCAGAGAGAGGACTCGACTATGCTGCTATCATATCCGGGCAAAATAGCCCCATGAACATAAAATGAAATGCATTGAACTAACAACATGCATAGATGCATAAATCATTAACATACAACGAAAGAAAAATACATTCCATTCAGGAATTTAACATGTTCATATTAATTCATAAACACATACAGCTGCAGAGTTACAATAGACAAGAATAATTATCTTGAAAGAAGCTTGTCCCACAACTAGCTACATCGCTGCAACATTCCACCCAACCATAGGCCAGTGTGATCATCAATCTCTCAGTACCACTGCCACCCCCGAGTTGGGCATGATTCCCACAAGGAATAAGGAAACACTAGCAGGTTCATACATAGCCAAATATATATCAAAATTCAACCAAAATTGCGTTTGGATTTATTAGGCTGCAAAGGAGGTGCAAGGCTGAATTGCTAAGCTAGTGAGCTCAACCATAGAGCTATGGACACATGCACCAGATCTAGCTTGAAGTCTAAACATCTACACACCTAACACAAGGAAGCATCCCCTTCTCTGCTACACAGTCCCTCAGGATTTTCCTTCCATTCCAGTGCTTTTCAGGGTGTGCAAAGAAGAAAACCAACCCCTCTAGATCTGTCTGTGAGGTTTCTTCCTACACTAGGTTTATCAAGCTAGTTCATACCCAATTCCACTCCAAACCAGTTCGGACCAAAACAAAATATGCACCCACAACAAGATAAAGTTATGGGATTGATAAAAAACGGTTTTGGCAACAAAACGAATTGGTAAAATGGGGAAATCGACCCTTGGGTGAGCAATTCAAACTTAGAAACTATTATGGGCACTTTATGAGCCAAAATGACTACTATGAACCCCAAAATCGTGAATCCTTACTGGCCATTCATTCATCAACCAAAAAACAAATTTCTTGGGCATGGAAAAATGAGGAAACAACTAAAAACATGAAGGATAAAAACCCAGGAAGGTTCATCTGCGTGAGAGATCAATGTGAATGAAGGATGGATGATGAAAAACGTCCAGCAGTTCTCCAAAAACATGAATTCATGAGGGAATGGTTGTTGGGGAAAACCCACCAACAAAGCCTCGTTGACAGGGGTTCTCACTTTGTCGATGCCCAACCAACGCGATCTCCCTGAGCATTGGCCCAGACAGGTTTTACCTTGCCCAACAACATCCGCAGAATGGACGAAGTCTCACCCAAGGCGTTCAAGGGAGAGCTGTCGAAATCAAGTTTTTAGCAGTAAGAAGGGAATATATGACATCCACGGCTTCGACAGCATAACTATCAGATTACTCCAAGTCACTCGGCAGAACTAAGACATTTATCACAATTCATCTTCATAACTATGGATGTAATAGATAACATCATTCATTTATCGCAGCGATACCATTCATAAAACAAATTTAATAAGCTTCATCATCATCGACATAATTGGGATAGATCTCATCATTAGTTCATTGCAGAAACATTAGTAAATCATGAACATATTCAATACACTTCTCATTGAAATCGCAACAGAGAAAACATGAAAACATAAAACAACATCTAGGAAACAACCATCATGTCATATTAATTCTGCGCACCAGATCCAAAAAAGATAATTCTTCTCCACAGTAGGAGACTAATTACATCCCAAAATTCAGTGTCTGACACATACATATCGCAAATTGTTCAAAATAGAAGACTCATCAAGACCATAGACAGATCGCAACAAATTGATCACTCTTAGACATTGAATTACACTTGTATCGCGCCGATCACCATCCTCATCGCTATCATTATTCTTCATCCCCTTACAATTGCAAAGCTAGCTCTATATATAGGCTTGCGCCTTTACATCAAATGTCCACTTCTAACTAACTTCTAACCACTAATGACCTATGTCCACAAAACGTCGTCAATTAATACATTATATATTCAAAAGCGGTTATTCTCCCGCCCATCGCATTGATTTGGTCTTGCGCAGTGTCACATGAACTTGCGCAGCTGCCACGATGCTGTGCAACTCACTTACCCAAAACCCCTACCAACAAGCCCCCAACACAGTCTCGTGGCTCGTCCCCGAGCCATGTCAGGTTGACAAGGTATATGTTGATCTCTTGGCCTTGAAATCTTTAAACTGCTGCGAGATCTCTCGAGCCTGGAGTTGGACTCTTTCGGTAGTGCTTTGATAGTTGAGCAAATCTTGCTGCATGGGGTGCACCTCCCCAGCCTTGCCATCGACCATTCTCTCACTTGCTTGCACCGCCTGCAGCGTTGCAACTGCTTTGACAACCAGCTTCCCACCAACATCTTGAAACTCATCCAACTAGGCACGACACTTTTGTTGGCATTCTTGGGCGCAAGAAACTCTCTGTTGTAGGTCCTTCAACTCCTTATACCACGTGATATGCACCATGAATGACAGTGCTTGCAGCAACATCTTCAGTGTGGTCAACTATCCTTCAACTTCTTGCACCTGCATGGTCAACTGGTCGAGTTATTCATCCTAGACAACACTGTTCCAGAACTACGTCGTTGCCTCCATGATTTTGTTTGCTTCTTGTTCCATTTTTTCAAACTAGGCCGCTATCTCCTCAACAGTAGTCTTCCATTCAGCAACCTGCTCTGACGGCGTCATGGGATGGAACATGGCATTAAGTAGAAGATTGGTGTCCTGGAGCTTGACAATAAATTCCCCAAGTCGCTTGGCCTTAGCAACTGCAGTAAGCTCGACCGTGCTCTCAAAGATACATTGACAGGCCTCATCGACAGCTTGCTAGACCACACCACAACTTGTGCACAGCTGCACCTTCTCAATGATAAGGCGGTCTTGCACCTTTTTAATCTCGGTGATTTCCTTGGAAGCCTAGCGCTGTAGCTCGGACTTTTCTACCTTTAATTCCTTGATCTCCTGTACCTTATCTTCTGCCAGCTGCACCCTGACTTGATGCATCTCCTCAGCTTCTTTCTGCAGCTTCTCGGCTGTGCTCTGGGACTGTGCATACCCATCACTAAGCTCCTTCTTCCTATCCGCCAATTCTTGGGCAACAACATGTTGCATCTCCACAAGCGCCTGAGTAGGTAACTTGTTAAGATCCAAGGAAATGCTCTGGAGTGGCCATAGTAATAGGTTCACTTCTTCACTCCCCGCATCGATCATAGTCGGGGGAACTTGAACTTTCCTAGCCCGGGGCTCGGTGCCGATCGACAAGAATTCCTGCATCACATATTTCTTGGGTGTATTCCTAGAAACAACATCATAAATATAATTCAACTTATCTCTTATCGCAGCAAACCCTTCTTGGTTGGACTCTCGTATCGCTTGTGTCGCAGCCTCAGAGGAGTCAGTGACCGCTTTGATGAGCCGTTGCAGCTGGGCCTCCATCCCTGGTTGGGTATCGCTTCCCATGTAGTATTCTAGGTGCCATTTGGTTTGATTTTCCTCCCACATGCGTTGTGCTTCGGCATCAGGGTCCGTCGATGATTCATTGTCAGAGTCGTGATCACTTAGCTCCTTCTAGATAGGCTCGTCAGGGGCATTAGCTGGTGGATCCATAGAGAGTTCCTCCTGGCTTACGGGGTTGCGTGATTCAACTGACCACTCCTAAATGAGAGCATCCAATTCTTCATCAGTGACTTTGTAGGCCAGAGGTAGCCACTGCTTGTTGGGGTCCCGCCATGCTTGGATATAAATGGAATGAGGCCCGATAGTGAACTGAATGAGCCGCTGATACTTGGCTGCTGCGTAATTGGATAAGTGGGGAACTTTGATAGTAGCGGCTTGCAGTGCTTCCCAATAGACCCAAAAATGGATCACACAGTTCATTTGTCGTTTGGGCTCCTCAACCCACCACAAACTATGATATCGTGCGCCTCAGCACACCTTCATCGCATCGATTGCCATCGGCTGATAATCTTCTGGTTCCATCGATGCGACAAGTGCAATGAGAATTAACAACCAACTATAGGAAAATGGTCGCCCGACCTGAGCAGCAAGAGCATTGTTGAGCAATTGGTTAAGCAGAAACAAGGACCAGTTCATTTGCATGCCCTCTGCGAATTTTTGTGCACATGCGACCATGCCCGAGTTGCACTGGACCGATCGATTCCCCCAGACAATATTACTCACCAAAATGCGTGCCCCGATACACACCACCTATGTATTAATGTGTTTGATACAATAGGTGCAACCATCACACTGTAAGCCAAATCTCTCCTTTAGCTGCTTGGCCAACTTCTTGTCAGTATCCCGCCTGCGGATATACTTCGCCATATCTTCCCTGGAGTTTGTTAAGCCAGTAATGTTTGCAATTGAGTCGACCGTGGTAGGAATAGGCTCATTCAACCAAAGTGTCCCACCCTGAAAGTAGTCCAAGAATTGCTTGATGCATGCATGAGCTTCGTTCAGTCACCCAAAGCGAGGCATATTAATGAGCCCCAACAATCCAGATTTATTCAACCCGCTCGCCCATGGTTGAGGAATCGTCTGAATCAGTGCATCAGGCCTCATCGAAACTGATTCATAGGGCTCATCCCGGACGTATTTGAGCAACAAAAAATCGTGGTCTTAAAAATTCAGCTTGATCAAGGTCGGGATGATATCTACCGCACAAGTCATCCCTTCCGGCAGCGGCAACAATTTTGGTGGATACTTCTGACTCTTCGTGGGCTGCCTCGGCTTCGCTCCCGGATGCGTTGTAGTGACATATCCCAGGATATCATTGACAGAGACACCCATGGGTGCCGTAGGCTCTATAGCTCCTGAGCTCGATGGCTTGGTCTGTGTAGTCCCCTCTCCTTGCACTCTAGCCAAAGTGTGGGTGTGCCTCTTCTACGGCGGCGTGGAACTGGGCTTTTGGGCGTGCCGCCTTCTTTTGGGGATCGACGGAGAGCCTACCAGCATGCACATGAATTCTTCCTCAACGACCGTGGGATGAATGGGGGATTCTTGCTCATTGGAAATCTCAATTGTGTTAGGGTTTCTCAACATGCCACACTCCCCAATCCTTACTATGCACCCGACGACTCTGCACCTCTACTCCTCAACTTGCAGTCAAGACTCTTCAACTGTACTCAACTCAACACTTTTGCTCACTCAACTGAACTAATCTAAACAATGCCTTGCTCCTGCATCCCGCATGCCTTTTATAGCCACTTCCCAATTCGAAATCATCATTGCCAAATCCACCGTATCCATCATAACCAAATACAACAGTAATGACACCAAATCCACTGACAATATTACCCTACTAACGGTCAGATCAACCATTAATGTGTGTCGCTTTAACAAGCGTCGTCAACTAATTGTTCTAACTACTTGCATTTATTGCTGATTTGACCAACCCACAGCTCTGCGGCTGTCGCAGGTGGTTTCCCTTTCGTCGCTACTAACTCCTATCCTTGCACGACCTCTTCTCCTTGGCTCGCCTTGCTACTATCTAACAAAATCTTCTATTATTATTATTATTATTATTTTTTCCATAGTGCCTCAAGCGGTGCGCAGCTCTGACCATGTCCTATAGGGCTTTAAGTGACTCCCATTGACGAGCATCGGCAATACTGCACCATCTAATTGCTGTAACTAAACTGCACCTCCAGAAGTAATGGAATGAACAAGATACAGGCCTAACTAGTCTATCTATAACTTACCTGGATGCTTCATGAGCATGCTGTCATATAACAACACCAAATTTCCTTCCCCAAACTGTTTATTCTTAATGTGACAATAATTCCACGCTTTCTATCGATCCTTCTCAACGCGCTAGTGGAAGCCTGCAATAAAGCGGTCCTCTTCAAGCTGGATCAGTTGTGTAATGCGCTCTTCTAATGCTTCTGCATCATCCATGCCAGTTGCCGCAACGATGTGCAAACTAGGAACAATGTATTCCATGGGCATGGTTGCCTCTTGCCCATATACCAGCTTAAACAGTGTCTGCCCTGTCAGTCGTTTACAAGTGGTGCGATAGGCCCATAACATTGCTAGAATTTTCAAGTCCCAATCATCACGATTAGAATTACATACCTTTGTCAACGCTGTTTCCAAAATTTTGTTGAACGCTTCAACAATCCTATTCGCCTGCGGATGGTATGGTGTGCTTTTCTTATGTTGCACCTACAACTCCTCAATTAGTGCTCTCACAGTGCAATTGATAAAGTGACTGCTGTTACGGAGAGAAATTCCTATGGCTTGGGGTACCACAACAGACAGCTTGACTCCAAAAATCAATCCTTTCCAATATGCAAGAGAAATCAAATATCTAACACTAAAGGATCATACATTGTACCTTATTCCAGATGGTTGAAGCAGATCCCCGCTGAGCTTTCCAACTTCAGCTTGAATTGATGAATCACTTCCTCAACAACAAGTAAACAAGACAAGCATATTATATATATTGGTGTTAGATCTACTCTAGCATATATAATCAACAATGTATAAGCATTTGAAACCATCCATGGATAAAATATTCATTCAGACATACATTATTGGATAGGAAAATATATTTCTATTAATATAAAATTAGAGATTACAATGAATACAACCTCTGTTGGCACGTCTGCGAATCAGAGAAACTGAATCCCCCACTTGGGCCTCCACCACCTCAATCCTCCATCTCTCGATAGCAAGCTCACAAGCAAAAGGAAAGCTTGGGAAGAACACCAAAGTGCTCCAAGGGACAAAGGGATGCAGACTCAAGCACAAGTTCCGACAACAATGGACTATAATTTCTTTGCTGTCAATTCTCTCATGCCTTTAATGTATCCAAAGAGTTCCTTATATAGCTTTTCAATGGGGTAATGAAAGGTCGAATCCGAGCGATCTCAAGGCATATGAAAGGCCAGGAGACAAGTGGGTCGGATCCATGTCAAGGAAAACTCCAAAAGCATTTGGATTTGTACACATCCCGATGTATGTAATTTTAGGGGCCAAACCCGTGTATATATGTGATAAGGGGTCTAAAAGTTGCGTATAGCAATTTTCACATGTTTTTAGGGATGGTCTAGGAAACATCAAAGGACAAAAAATGGTCCAAGGGGTCTAAGGAGTCTACAGAGGGACATGCGAAGGCCATACAAGTGTGATTCACCCGGTGTGGTAAAATCAGCTATAACAGATGCCCCCTAATGTGTGAGGTCAGAGGGGTCATACGATGGCCGAAATACATTATAAGTCCATCCCAGAAGTGGAGTGATGAAGAATACCAAATGGAAGACCAACCACCCAATCAACATAGTACAATGATACAACTTTGCACATAACTGCAAATACATATAGCAGTCCTGGATACATAAGAGTACAATGGCCATGAATAGGCATGATACAAAATATCACATAAGTGGTCATCGCCATGTACAATATACATAGATCAGAATCTCCATGATGAAGATATATAAAGGATCATGATCTCCATAATGGCTGAAGATATGCAATGGTTCAAGATCTCCATAATAGCTGGAAATGTCTGACATATACTGGAATCAAGTCACGAGAGCTGAAATCTCATGAACATTGGCACGCTCAAGGAGGTAGCATATAAGACATGCCACCAATCTGGAAGGTCTTCTACACAAACTGCTACGAGTACAATTCCTACTATGTGAATATAGGTGTCGAGGTCGAACATAGTAGTCCATCGTCTGATTACCGGTCATTGATGTATACCGTTAATAGACGTGAGATCACCCATTGATAATGATAATGAGAATCAAGGTACTAGAGTGCAAACTAACAAGTGTGAATAGGTGTGTTGAGGTCAAACACTTGAGAGGATCCATCGATAAGGGGGATTTAATATATTCCCAAAAACTGTCGATGGCGAGAGAACTTGCCACTGATGACTACAAGTCTCAAGGCACTAAAAAATGACTCTAGATTCCAATCCCAGAATAAATGATTTGAAGTCTATGGGATGAAATCTGCTGGAAGGAGGGCATTAAGGCACCCCCCATCATCCAACACGAGGTACTCAGCAAAGCTGTATAATGTGGAAGGACTCGATCATAAGGTGCATGAACCAGTAACTGTACCAGGAATGGCCGACTTAGGTTTCAACTTCCTTCGAACAAGAGCATAACGGTGAATGGTGACTGAATAAAGGTAGCATAGACTCGATATAGAAAACTGGGACATCTCTACGAAACATGAGGCATCGACAGAGGCTCCATGGGGACTAGAAGCTTAACCAGTCGGTGGAGATAAAATCAGATAAACGAGTACAACTCCTAAATTCAAACTCTAAACCCAACCAACGGATGTGATATACAGTGCTATGTTCAAAGGCAACACGACTCGACAGCTGCCTAAAGATAACATCTTTCCTTGTCCGGCTTTTTGGTTTTTTAAATTTTTTTGGACTTTTTCAAATATTTAAAAAGCTTGAAAAAGAATAAACCTAATTTATAGTTACAGACTAGGAGGAGACGAGTGTCATATGGGCAAACAAACTAGTCCAAAGCAGTGGAACATACCTATGCTCAATGCAAGGATATATGGATTTGCATGGCTAGACATGAGACAAGCTCAGGATATATGGCTGAAACTCAATGTCAGGGAAGCCGACGTAAGGCTCAATAAGGCAGTCAAAGCTCATGATAATGCAATTATAGCTTGACATAAGGGAGTCCTGAGGGAAACAGGCCAGCAAAATATCAAGAGGAGTATGAGGCTCTTGCGAAATGTCATGGCAATACTATACAATGGACTCCCACACCCTAAGGGACAAAATGTCGGCATGGGCACCAAATGCAAATAAGGCGCTAACTAGGGTACCCATGTAAGGTCAAGCTCTACCACTCATATCATGCCACTTCTACAACAACAAGAAGGTTCCGTGACATAATAGAGTGGGTTCGTACCTAAGGCTATAATGAAACGGTCATAAGGTCATGCAAAATGAAAATGGTGATGAAACCTAACCTATATGCCAATTTAGACATGATACCTGAAATCGGCACGAACGAGTCAATCCAATGGCTGAAATGGCGCTCAAAAAGGTTTGCTACATCATGAATTAGTCCAAAAACGGTCCAAAAGAATTAGAAATGGTCCAAACTATAGAAAAGGGGGTAAAAATTTCTATAAATAGTAAAAAATTCAATTCATTATAAAACATTTGAAATTTTTACCCATTTGAGCTCATAACTTCAACAGCGAATTCCAGGAGATCCAACCGACGGAATCCACTACCGTTTTTTCCAGGTACTTTCCCATGCTCTACTCTTTCATTTTGATGCAAATTTTGTCAAATTCCATGGTGTATTTAGGATTCTAGGCCAGTCTAAGATGTGCGCCATGGCCCATGTGGAAATCAAGGGTTTTTCCGCGTATAGGGCTAGATATACATAGAAAACGCCCTCAAAGTCACGTACATACGCGGTTGTTTAGAAAACAGTCACGTATGTGGCCATGCTCAATGATTTTTAAGTGTTCTAATGGATCAAACTCAAATTTTATGTGCAGGATGGTCCTAGAATGGAGAGAACGTGAACATGGTGATGTAGAAGAGGCAGTAAGGGCAGATCTAATGGCTCAACAAGTGTTATGTGCATGCGAGCTTTACAAATTTTGGTGTCTTGGCGGCTTAAGAGCCAAACCAGGACTATTGCAGATGTTAGTGGACTACTGGGATCCAGACTCAGAGTCATTCCAGATAGACGGGATGTCCCTCACCATAGAAGTGGAGGACATATATTTTATTACTGGGCTTTCCCGACAGGGGGAAGTGGTGAACCTATGCTCTCGCAAGCCTGGAGGTGGCCTGACTATAGATGAGTACATTGTGGTGTATTGCTATCCGGACATGGAGAAGGTGGGGAGTCAGATTCCACCTAAATCCATATAGGTGCTGGGCCTAAAGGCCATACTACTAACACTGGGCAGGATAGCAGGCTTAGCTTCAGTCCACCAGGCCTCGTGGCCTCTGATGATCTATGCAGTGGAGTGCATGAGAACCACTGTGTACGATTGGAGCACTGTGCTACTGGGCAACATGAAACACCAGCTCAGTGAGTGCAATATGGGTAGAGTGCGAAAATTCGGTTTCAGCAGCATACTGAGCACATTTTTCTTTGAGCGTGTTCCAGGATTGAGCCCTAGAGTTGACATTCCTCTACATGGGGTTCGAGATCTAGCCCAACGGCATTGGGCAGATGCGATGCGCAGACTGGGTGGAGGTAGGGTGTCCAACCCCTATCCAGCTGATTTCTTTCCATGGTGGCGACGACAGATATTTGCCATCGATGACTACCCCTATGCGGGGATAGATTTCAGGGGAGACCCAGACATGCCACTACCACCAGGATCGGCATACGGTGACATTGGTAACGAATCTCGCCCCTCTTTTTAAAATTTTTGAGTTATTTAATTGTTTGTGTTTTCTGATTATGTGGAATCAAAAGACATGTTTTTGGGTGACAATACATAGTGACATCTACCATATGCATGCAGATGTGGGACCACGACGGCCTGAAGGCTTCCCTCATCATAGACGGAGGGGAAGAGGAGACAATATCATGGGTGTGGATGTGGAGCAGACGCTCGAAAGCATTCATACCAACTTCGTGAGATTGACACACATAGTACCCATGGCGCAAGTCGAGGACTTGCCTGAGGCCATGCATCGCCAGGTGGTGGGTGTACCACAAGCATGGGTGCCGCTATTTCGACGACTAGCTAGAGCCGTAGCGACGTTCCACGATCACAACCCCCATCCTCCTCCACAGGCTTAGATACCTGGGAGTGATACATTTTGTACTACCGTGTATTTATATTTTGGTGGCTTGAGAGCCCCATTTTTGTATTATGATACTATGTATTACCACATTTTGGATGTTTATAAAAACTTTTATGATGATCAATTTATTTAGTTACATGTGTAGAAATTTATGTTTGTGATGAGATTATTGTGTATGAAACAAATGCCAATCTAACACGTAATTAGCATATGAGTCAGCAACTTGATTATTAATTCTTGGAACATGTATGTATGTTATATTGTCAAATTGTCGTTCTAATAATCTCACACATAAGAATCTTCTTAATAATGTCGGATCTCTAACATGGTACAAACCATTAAGCTGTGACACTACTAACTCCGAATCAAGTCGTACCTCAAGAGAGAGAACACCATGTGAAATGACATCCCGTAGAAGCTCAATAACGACACTATATTCAGCAACATTGTTTGAATATGGCCGTAAACATATGCCTTCTAAAGATAATACCTGGACCATAGGAGTATAAATCACCCAAGCAGCAGAGGCTGAGTGTTGAGTGTGATGGCTCGCACCATCTGCGAATCCTTTTAAGGCGGAAGATTCCATTGACATCTGCCAAAAGAAACAGAAACTAATCACAAACCCGATCACCATAAGAAAAAGACCTACCTATGCAAAATTGTATAATAATATACAATAACCAGCCTTGGCTAAAAATTATGCATAGTACTTTTTAAGATAGAGCCCATTTCTAGGCTCTTCCAAGGCCGTACCCTCATAATCCACTAACTCATAAGCACCCTTCTCTAACACACGTTTAATGATGTAAGGAGCACGCTACACGGGGCTAAAATTTCCTGCCCCCTAGGGTTCTTTTGGTTGATCCCACAAAAGGACCAAGTCTCCCTCACTAAACCTCCTTGGACGGATAGACTTATCGTACTGGACCTTAACGCGACGCTTATTTATTTCTAGAGCCACCAAGGCATCTCGGCGCTGCTCATCAAGTTGCTCAAGGTGGACCAAATGCTCCTCCAATGGTGAAGTGTCTGGTAAGAGTTCTATGGCTAGCTTCAAAGAAGGAATTTCACATTCAACCGGCAATACCGACTCCAATCCATGTACAAGTTGATATGGAGAAAAACCCGTGGCAGTCTTAACAACGGTTCTATAAGCCCACAAAGCAGGATATAACATAATGTGCCAATTCGTCTTGCTTTGTGTGATGGTTCATTGGAGAATGGATTTGAGTGATTTGTTCACTGCTTCTACCTGTCCATTCACTTTAGGGTAGTAAGAGGAGGAATGCTCTTGCTTATACCCTAACTTTAATGCCAACTCTTCCATCATACGATTATGAAAGTGCGAGCCATGGTCAGTGACAAGCTCTTTCAGAATACTGAACCGAGTAATAATCTGGTTGAATACGAAGTGTGCGACTGTCTCAACTGTAGGCATAGCCTCAGCCCATTTCATGAAGTAGACAACAACCACTATGATATGATGATTCCCCCCAGCTGAAGTTGGGTTGCAATCCATAAAATCAAGCCCCCACTTAGTGAAGGGACTGACGGTGATGATGGGATGTAATGGGGTAGGTTTTGAGCACATATTACGTGCAAACACCTGGCAAGGATGGCACCTCTTGACCGCATCTACACAATCCTTAAAGGTTGACAGCCAGAAATAAACCGCTCTTAAGATTTTTTGGGCTGTAGAAAGCCCAGATAAATGACCACCACACGACCCTCTGTGGCAATCATTCAGCACTACCTCAGCCTCTTCATGAGTTAAGCAACGACGTAAAATGGAATCTAACCCACGACGGTACAAAGTGTTATCCACTATGAGGTAATTCTTAGACACGTGACGTAATCGTCGTCGTTCATACCGTGAGAGGTGAGTAGGGACCTTCAATGTTTGTAAATATATAATAATATCCCCATACCATGCGTCCAAAGTTGAGATTAAGAATATGTGCTCATCGATAAACATATCTTCACAAACCAACTCCTCGGCCTCGCTTGGGAAATCCGATATAAGCTCCGCAAAAATTAACGATTTCTTCGATTTTGTTGAAACAAACTCGAGATAAAATTCTTGCAAGATGACAATCCATTTATTATACTTTCCCCCAATCATCCTTTGAGTGAGGACGAATTGAAATGGATTGACATGGGCTACAACCAAGGTCTGGCGAAGGAGAATATAATGTCTCAACCGTTGAACTGCATGTACGGTAGCTAAGGCAAGCTTCTCAACATGGGAATAATGGATCTCCACGTCAATAAGATTCCGGCTCAGATAGTATATGATATGCTCTTGGAGCTCCTCATCCTCTTGAACCAAAACCATACCAATCATCTCCATGGATGCAGCCACATAAAGTAGAAAATCACGGCTATAGTCTGGGGGACTAATCACCGGAGCTGATGTTAGGGATCACTTAAGCGCATCGAAGGACTCCTAAGCTCGCTCATCCCAACAAAAGGTGGTGTCCTTTTTCAAAAGATGCATAAAGCCTCTAGTCAAATTGGCAAAATTGACAATGAATCTCCGTAAGAAGTTTTCCATGCCTTGCAAACATTGAAGATGTCTAATGTTTTTCGGGGGAGACAATTGAAGTATTGCCTCAACCTTCAAAGGGTCGACTCTGATACCCTCCTTGGAAACAATGAATCCTAATAAGCGACCAGACTTCACACAAAAGATGCACTTGTGAGGATTTAACCTGACCAAATAATGGTGGCACCTTTCGAATACTAATCTCAAATGATAGGAATGATGCATTCTCATACGAGAATGAGCAGCAAGGTCATCCAAAAACACTTCGATAATCGATTTGAGATCGTGGAAGATCAATGTCATAGCCTGCTGAAAAGTAGCTCCGGCGTTCTTAAGGCCAAAAGGCTTTTTTCGATATGCAAAAGTTCCCCAAGGACAAATAAATGCGGTCTTATGTTGGTCCTCAGGTTTAATTTGTATCTGATTGTATCCGGAAAAGCCATCCATAAAGGAAAAAACCTCGCTACCCACACACTCATCCAAAATCTGATCAATAAATGGTTTGGGGAAATTATCCTTAGGACAGGCACGATTCAAATCACAGAAATCAGTACATATGCGGATCGCTCCCTGCTTCTTATCAATTGGAACGGGATTTGAAACCCACTCCGTTAAGGGAACGGGATAGATAAAACCGGCTTTCAACAATTTCTCTATCTCTGCCTTAATCGCGGGTGCTTTCCTAGGATTCACTACATGCAAGCATTGTCGAACATGCTTAGCGTTGGGATAAGTCTTAATCTCGTGCTCAATAATGTGAGGGTTGATACCTGGCATTTCATCATAAGACAAAGCAAAGATATCGCAAAATTCTTTAAACAGCTCGGTGTATTCTTGAATCTCAACATGGGAACATTCTTCCCCAATATAGACATTCTCTATCCTGCCAGGGTCACGAGAGATATTGATAGGAATCAGTGGAGATATATTTGCCATGTTCCCATCAGCCATCGGACCAGGAGAGCTTAATGGAACCATGGGACTACCAATTCTCTCACTAAGAACTTCCCTAAAGTCCTCACGCTCCAAGCGGTCAAGCTCAAGAAGAAAGTAAGATCTATGATGCAACTCTTCCCATGGTGGCTCAACTCCCGACATGGCCTCAATAATCACTTCGTCAGAAGGAAAAACACTATCAAGGTAGTCGTGCGTGTGAGAAGACTGAACTACCCATGCAGGCAGCACATATGGGTCCTCCTCCTCCATCCGTGAAGAGGAAGGACTAGGCTCTGCAACACATCCAATATTAGCTTGATAAGCTACCATAGTTGCAGGAAATGACACGTTTGTCATGATGGGCTCACTCGAAGTATTTGGTGTAGGAAGAATCCAAGGATCTTCCATATGACTCGTGCGAAAAGACACCGATCTCACAAATGTCGAAGCCTCACCGAACCTAGACCCTATCATAAGGACAGGTGCAGAACAACTAAATCTTCCCATAAGGGATGGATACATGCCCACACCCACACTCCCAGTTGCTGGCTGAGAGTGCTCTACAATCGGGATCGAAGCTCCTGAAGATGAGGTAGGCGACGGATTCTTGAATGAAGTTTGATCAATCGTAACTATCTTCCCATTAAATGGAAAGCATACAACGTGAAATAGTGAAGAAGCTACGGCTTGCATACTGTACATCCAATTCCTACCTAGCAAGAGATTGTAGTTAAGGGGCGCATCAACCACTTTGACCTCTATCGCAACGGTCTTCCCTCCCAAACAAACTTTAAGGGAAGGAAGGATCCCATGCGGCCTAAACAATCTCCCATCAAACACAGTCAACATGGTACTTAATTTAGACAACTCAGGGGAACCTAAACCCTTCCAACACGATAAAGACATCACAGAAGCAACGACGCCTTTGTCAATCACAGTGCGCTTGATGGTCATGTTAAGACATTCTACATGAATCAAAAGAGACAGAAAGTAAGGCAAGCGAGGCTGAAGTCTTGCGGTTTCAAATTTAATCACAGAGGAAGAATTATCATCATTCACACCAAAGGCAGAAAGCAAAGCCTTCCTTTGCGAAGGACAACTCTAAAGTACTTCTAGTGCAGACATCGCACAAGGAGTGTGGCCCAAATTCTTGACAAGAGAATAGTGCTGGGCGGCTCGGGCATTAGGATTGTGCCCTGAACGCTTAAGGAATCCCTTAGGAATGGAAGGTGCAAATTCAGGTTTATCCATAGGTTTTTCAATACGCAAGGGAGTCCCTGGTGGATCAGGTTCCTTTCCTGGGTTGTGTTGTGACGAACCATAGTCCTTCGCACAGGTCACAACCTTCATAGCATGCACCATGTTAATGCAACCATGACCACTACCCTCTAGTGGATCTTGACCACCACCAGACTGATCATGGGTCCTCGAGTTCATGTTTTGATTGTGACGCAAAGGGTTAGTCAGCACAACTGAGCCCTGCGCTAAGAATATCGAGGCTTCATCAATACGGGGGCACAAGTAAGTGAGGTGATCGTCCTTACATAACTTGCAAGGAAATTTAACCTTACATTTAGGTTGCTTGTCCCCCCGAGAATTATAGGCATTCTTGTCATTAGTATTAGCATTTTCATTCCTATTCCCACCCTTACGATTATTCTTACCCTTCTTTCTATTCCTTTTGGGTTGCTGGTTACCCTTTTGGTCCGATGATTGTACCGAAAGCACACTTGTCGTTTGGGTGGGTTGAGAAGAAAGCCGTGGCTTGTCCTGAAGCAGATTGGTTGATTGACAATTGTTTGACCTGTTGTACAACTGAATCCATAGGTTTAGCACTCGCATAACCAACAATGCCATCGGCATGTGGTCCAGGTTTAACTTTGGGGTCGAAACTAGAATGCAGAGCATTGGGAATGATCTCATATAACAAACCGGATTGAGCATAAATCAAATCCAGTTCCTGCACCCTAAAAATGGTTTGCTCCTCATTTTGCACTCTGGGCGTAGAAACATCCTTCTCTATATAAGGCAATAATGACTTAAGGAACCATTTGAGGAGGAATTTCGACGGTATAAAGGCTTTAATCAACCTCTTCCGTCTACGCCACTCTTGGATATGGTGCGAGATATGCGTGGCTTTATCTTGCTGAAATGTCGACAAGAGTTCCATACCAACGTCGTAACGCACTGGTAGCTAGAAGTGGTTAAGAAAAGTCATCGCTAGGTCATCGAACAAAGCGAATGCCCCCCTAGGTAACTCTATATACCATTTCGCGGTAGGCCCTGTAAGGATGTGTTCAAACAGCCTTAAACGGATCGAATCTTGGTATAAGGAATTTGAAGAGCACCATAGGTGAAAGGTAGTAACATGTTCGCTCAGATCCTCTCCCGGTTTGCCCTTGAATTTGGGTATGTTCGAGGGAAGCTTACTAGGGACAGCCGGCCAAGCTGGGTCATGAGATATAGGATCGTTCGTCAATCTCGACAAGTCAGGAAGATTTAGTGTTGTAAGGAAAGGGAGCCGAGGATGAGCAGGTCGGTGCACCGCTCCCTGATAGTTTTGATTCACATAGGTCTGATTACCATAACCACCATGGCCTTGACCATAGTGCCCTCCTCTCGTTTGACCCGTGTAGGGTGGCATGGAAGCACCATAATGTGGTGTACCTTGACTATTCGGGGCTACAAAGCCGTAATTTGGAGAGTAAGTGGGTTGTTGATACCTGTATCCATAAGGTGAAGAACCCTGTCCATACTATGTCCCATAATAAGGTCCATAAGTCATCGCATGAGATGTCCCATGAGATACTCCGTAAGTAGGAATATACGCTCAAGAAGTAGGAATATACATTCCAGAAGTAAGAATATATGCTCTGGAAGTAGTAACATGACCTCTAGAGGTATGAACATGACCTCCTGAAACAACGGGCGGTACTTGAACTTGAGACACAACTGGTCGAGAAGTAGATGTACAGACATGACTTGTAGCAACATTCCAGCCCGAAGGACCACGTGAATGAGGTGGAGGGTGAACATTCGAAGAACTAGGGATAAAGGATGAAGGGACCTGTGAAATTATGTATGTGTTGTTTCCTATAGTCACTCGTCTTGGATATGGTATCCTAATAGGATCACTAACCCTAGGCCTAGGAGGAATATGTGATGTAGCTTCCACCACCGGGATGGAAGGTGCAATGTGAATTGTGCTCCCAAACCTCTCCACATGGTAAGGAATGAGAGTGCCCCCAGGCGTAGTGTTAGGCTCAAACTTAGAATCGACATGAGATGCCAAATCATGTGTGGGAAAACCAGACATACCATAACTACCATAACTAGTGCTCGCGGGTTCAAAATGAGTCTCATCATCTTTCAACATTCCATACCGATGATGCGTCGATGGGGGATCAACACTAGAGTAAGTAGGCCTATCATGAAAAGTACCTATCTCAGAAATTACTGGACCTAACTCAGTCAAATCAGGTGAAGGATCATAAGTAGGAGTAAACTCCCCATCTTCCACTTGAATGGGAGAGGGTGGTTCATGAATACCTTCAACATGGTCTCCCATCGTGTGTGAATCAATTTGTGAAGTAGTTCGCCTGGAATTTCTATCTCTCTCTCCCAAAGGAGGAAGAGAAGTAGAAGGTGGAAGTCCTGCTAAACGCCGAGAACGACGAGGAGCCGCACTCGAATCCACAATGACTCAAAAAATATAAAAGACTCTCTAATTATGCAAACCTTAGGCAAGCTAACGTGCACAGAGCATACACCAATAAAATCTAAAGCCAAACACAAGCAATCAAGGGTAGGATAAATGAGCTCCCGAATGAAGCAGGTATGTATCGCCTAGGAGAGGCTTGAGTGTTAACTTTTCATATGCTTAGCTAATACATCAGTATTTCATTTCATTTTCATAACAAAAGCATATAAACAAGATCACTGAAAGAAACAATATCACAAGAACAACACAGATTTATCCTGGGAAAACTCTAAAGGGAAAAACCCAGCAAAAGCTTCCTCAATATAAATGCCCCAAAAAGATAAAAGACAAAAGATAAAACCAGCAAGGAGATCAAAGCCTGATCCTCCTCTTTCTCCAGCTACTCTTCTCTCCTCCACTAATGCGCTACACAAGTGAGAGTGTGTGCTCCAAATGAGGAGCGCTACACCTCTATTTATATTCATCCGTTCACTTAAGTTAACTCATCTGTCATGTAGGCTCAAGTTAATCATGTAGGATCGATTTACACATGTAGGCTCAAGTAACCACACTGGGGTGCTAATGACCCACCTTTACAATTAGAGGGGACTACCTCATGACTCTTATTAGTTCTTTCAATTAGGAGCATCGAGGTGCAAAGTAATACAAGTGGTTCTCTCGGTAGGACCATCGGGGACCACAAAAAAAGATACATATAGAATATTATTCGAAGTTACAATATTTCAACACTCCCCCTTAACGAGAAGGGTATTCTACAACAACAACAACAACAATAATAACAGGAGAGAGAGAGAGAGAGCATCATCAGCATCATCAGGGTAACACATCTATAAATCATTGGAAGCTTTTCAACATCATGTAGTCTTCATCTTCAATCTTCAATCTCCAGCAACATCAACACTTTGACCGCTTCGATCAGCAACAATCTTTGACCGCTTCAATCAGCAACAATCTTCAGCACTTTGACCTTTCGATCAACAACATCATCTTCAGCACTCTGACCTTTCGATTAGCAACATCATCATCAGCTCTTTGACCTTTCGATCAACAACATCATCATCAACACTTTGAACTTTCGATCAGCAACATCATCTTCAGCACTTTGACCTTTCGATCAGCAACATCATCATCATCATACTCTGATCTTTCGATCAGTACGTCATCATAATCATACTCTGATATTTCGATCAGTACGTCATCATCATCAGCAATAACCTGCAATCCACAACACAAAGACGAAAGTCTTTGGATCACTTTTGGACCTAATTCCAGGGATGATACAATCCTATCACATTCTCGACAACCGAAGTCACTGCATTGATTATGGGATAATTAGTCCCTATCACTTTAGGACTAGGTCCAAGGATGATGCAATCCTACCACATTCTCGGGAACCGAAGCCTCCGAATACCTTTCTGAACCAAAGTTCAAGGATGATGCAATCCTGCCACATTCTTGGGGACCGAAGCCTCCGGATACCTTTCTGAACCGAAGTTCAAGGATGATGCAATCCTACCACATTCTCGGGGACCGAAGCCTCCGGGTACCTTTCTGAACCGAAGTTCAAGGATGATGCAATCCTACCACATTCTTGGGGATTGAAGCCTCCAGATACCTTTCTGAACCGAAGTTCAAGGATGATGCAATCCTACCACATTCTCGAAGACCGAAGTCACCGGATCTATTCTGGACAAATGTCCCAGGATGATACAATCCCTCTTCATTCTCAATGACTGAGGTCACTGGATAACTTCAGGGAAAGATCCCAGGGATGATACAATCCCACTGCAACATCACTACTCCCCCTTTCGAGGAAGGTCTTTCCAAACAACACCAATCTTGTCTTGAAAGTGTTCGAACTTTACTCGAGACAGAGGCTTCGTTAGCACATCAGCAACTTGTTTATCCGTACTCACATACTGGAGCTTTATGGCTCCCTTCTGCATCATATCTTGAATGTAGAAATGCCTGATTTCTATATGTTTTGATCTATCGTGGAATATTGGGTTCTCTGTCATCTTTATACAACTTTGATTATCACATAGAATCACGGTAGTGTCCAACTCTAGGTTGAATAATCCTGACATCAACTTTCGAAGCCATATGGCTTCACAACTAGCAGAGCAAGCTGCTATATATTATGCTTCAGCTGTGCTTACAGCAACACTAGACTGCTTTCTACTAAACCATGAAATCATAGCAGATCCCAGACTATAACATCCACCTGAAGTACTTTTTCTATCTGAGATACTTCCAACCCAATCTACATCTGTGTATCCATACAATCTGTACTCATGGCTGCCATCATAGTATAGACCAAAGTCTATATTTCCTTTCAGATATCTCATCACATGTTTTGCAGCTACTAAGTGAACCCGTCTTGGTTGAACAAGAAATTGACTTAAGGTGTTCATAGCAAAGCAAATGTCTGGTCTGGTATTTGTTAAATACATCAATGACCCAATGATCTGTCTATAGTGAGTCACATCCACTAATTCTGATGGGTCATCAGCTAACAACTTTAGTTTGGAGTCCATGGGTGTGGCCATGGCTTTGGATTCCAACATATTGAATCTCTTCAATATCTCTACTGTATACTTTCCTTGGTTGAGAAAGATTCCTTCTGAACTTTGCCATACTTCCAGACCTAGGAAATAATGCATTAATCCAAGGTCTTTCATCTCAAATTCTCTTGCTAGTTTCTTCTTGCTTTCCATAATCTGTTTCTCAATCCTTATCAAGAATAAGTCATCCACATATAACAGCAAGATGACAGGTTCATCTTTTACAACCTTAAGATAAAGGTTAGGATCAGCTTGACAAGAAACTGTCTATCCTTTCATACCAAGCTCGAGGAGCTTGTTTTAGGCCATAGAGGGCCTTCTTCAACTTGCATACATGAGTATGTCTATCTTCAACTTCAAATCCTTGTGGCTGTTCTATGTATACTTCTTCTTCGATCACACCATTCAGAAAAGCTGTTTTCACATCCATCTGGTGTAATTCCCATTTCATCATAGATGCAAGTGCCATGATAGTTCTATCAAAGTATACCGTGCTACTGGAGCAAATTTTTCTTCATAATCAATTCCCTCTTTCTGAGAGAATCCTACGGCCACAAATCTTGCCTTATACTTCTCGATGCTTTCGTCAGCTGCATGCTTTTATTTTGAATATCCATTTGGAGGATACTATACTCTTTCCTTCTAGTTTGGGAACTATATCCCATACATCATTCTTCATTATTGATTGGTATTCTTCAGTCATTGCTTCTACCCATTCTTTCTTCTGTACAACTTCTTCATGGCTTGTAGGTTCTTGATCTACAAGATCACACATCAAGGCTACATAATTGGAAAAAGTCTTAGGCTTCTTTCTTTCCCTTGTGGAGCCTTCAGGAGCTCCATATCTTTCTGCTTCTCGTATAATTTCTCTTGTCCAAGTAGGCTTTCTCTTTCTTGACATATCCATCATGGGAGGTTCTTGTGGTTCTTCTAAGTCATGTTCTTCAGGACCTTCATCTTCAGGGAGACATGTAGTTTCTTTATTTCTGGGAGATGTCTCTTCATACACTTCTTCATGTTGGCACTTCCTGGATCTCTTGAGGGCTATCTCTTCATCAAATGTCGCATCTCGACTGATTTCCATGTGATGGAATCCAGGAATATAGATTCTGAATGCTTTGGATACCTCACAATATCCAACAAATATCCCCTTCTTTCCGAAAGGGTCTAACTTGTTTCTTTTCTCTTTTGGTATATGAATATATACTGGACAACCAAATATCTTGAGGTGAATTACCTTAGGCTTCTTTCCTGTGTACATCTCTTCTGGAGTCTTGAACCCAAGAGCACTGTGAGATATTCTATTCTGCACATATACAACAGTTCTTGTTGCTTCTGCCCATAGATGCATTGGAAGATCTTGATCATTTATCATTGTCTTCACTGCCTCCATGATGGTTCTGTTCTTTCTTTCCGCAACCCCATTCTATTGAGGATTGTAGGGAGTAGTTAGTTCCCTCTTGATTCTGGCATCTTTGTACAAAGCCTCAAACTCTTTTGAGGTATATTCTCCTCCATTGTCTGATGGGAGTGTCTTTATTTTCTCGTCTTGAAAGATTCTCTATCAAGGCTTTGAACTCCTTGAATTTCTCAAACACTTCACTCTTTGCTTTCAAGAAGTATATCCAAGTCTTTCTTGAAAAGTCATCAATGAATGTGATATAATATTCAAATCCACTTAAGGATGTAGAAGACATTGGACCACATACATCTGAATGAATCAATTCCAATGTACCTTTTGTTTTAGTTTCACTCTTTGGAAATGGATTCTTGATGTTCTTTCCCTTCGCACATCCTTTGCAAATGCCTTCATGCTTGATATTCATATCTGGTAATCCCGTCACTACTTTTTTCACATGAGGTAGAGCCTTGTAGTTGATGTGGGAAAGCCTTCTATGCCATAGTTCACTAGAGTCAGTGGAATCATGAACAAAGGTTGTTTCTGAATGCCCTTTGAGTTTATACAGGCCTCCTTCTTCTTCACCAATGGTGATGGCATCTTCAATATTCTTTCGTTTGGGCCACATGAGTACTTGGCCATCTATGAAAGCAACTCTGAATCCTTTCTTATCTAAAGATGAGATAGAAAGTAAGTTCTTCTTTAAACCAGGTACATATAATACATCTTTTATTTTTAGAGGATTACTTGAATCAAGTTTGTAGCTTGCTTCACCAACTCCTTTGATCGGATATTGATAGTCATCTCCTAGGGATACCTTCTGAGGAGAGCTTCTTTCTTCAAGTTTGGACAGAGTTTTCTTTTGTCCCGTCATGTGCTTTGAGGCACCACTATCAATAGGCCAAGTGTATTCTCCAGGTGTTATAGACCCAGAGAGTGCGGAGAATAGTAAATACTCTTCTGCATCTTCTTCTCTTGGTTGCTTTCTTGGAGGTCCTTCTTCTTCTTCTTCTTCATCTTCATCTTCCGCTAGATGAGCATGATATATTTTGTTGTTGTTGATCCTATTCTTATACTCTTGCTTCTTTATAGGACAATTTCGGGCGACAATTTCGGGCAATATGTCCTATCTTATCACAATGAAAACATTGAAAGCCAGAGTAGTCTTTATCTGGATGATTTTCCCTTCTTCTTTGGATTATTCTGGGAGGTTGAGGCTCCTTGAAGTTTCTTCTCTTGAAGTTAGATTGAATTCTTCTTCTCTTGGTGTGAGTGGCTAAGGATTGATCATCTTCCTTCAGTAAGGCTTCTCTATTTGCCACTCTAGTCTCTTCTTGAATGTAGTCTTCCCATACTACTTCAAACATCATGCTTTCTTTTCTAGCACACATCATCTCGATTAAGGATTCCCAGGGTCTAGTGAGACCATTGAGAGCAGTCATAACTAATTCATCTTCATCAAGCTTATCTCCAACAGCTTCTAGTTGCTCTTTGATCTGAGAAACCCTTGTGAAGTAGTCTTGGATGGATTCTCCATGACTCATCTTGGTGCTCTTTAGTTGAGCTCTTAGATTCATCTTCCTGTTGATGTTTCTTCCCTCATACATTCTGGAAAGGGCATCATACATTTCTTTTGGAGTCTTCTTGGATGACACTTGAGGGATCAAGTGATCCTTTATGGAGTCAGCAATAATCCTTTGTGCTTTAATCATATCCTTTCTGTGCTTCTCCTTGGCTTTAGCTTCTTCAGGTTTTGAGACTTCTTCTTTGACATACTTATCAAGATTATTCTCTTGGAGAATGAGACCAATCCTGTATTTCCATGCTCGAAATTTCTCTTTGCCTTCTAGCTTGTCCTCAAGCTTAGTGCTTGGGGCCATCTTGTCAGAAAATCACAAAAAAATGAAATTTTGTGGAATGAGAAACTGACCTTACCAGGAGATGCGCTTGAATGAGGTGAGTTGACTAGTGTGCTTGGATTCTGGAGATTTCAATTCTTCACCTTCCAAATCAGACTTGCAAGATTCAGCTTCTGCAGTTTTCTGGTTCAGCAATTTTCTAGTATAGCTGTCAAACTAGGGTTTGACTTTTCCAGAGACTCACACATCCAAAAACTGTGATTCCAGGCTCAAAAGATGAGCTCTGGGAGGGCGTAACTTTCCATGAAATCAATTTCCCAAAACTCAAAAATTTTCTCGAAACCCTAATTTCTTTCGGGGAGAGAGAGAGGGCTATTTTGCCTTGTGAAAGCTGTCCTATTCAGGGTGGCTCTGATACTATGTTAACTTTTCATATGCTTAGCTAATACATCAGTATTTAATTTCATTTTCATAACAAAAGCATATAAATAGGATCACTGAAAGAAACAGTGTCACAAGAACAACACAGATTTATCCTGGGAAAACCCTAAAGGGAAAAACCCAGCAAAAGCTTCCTCAATATAGATGCCCCAAAAAGATAAAAGACCAAAAGATAAAACCAGCAAGGAGATCAAAGCCTGATCCTCCTCCTTCTCCAGCTACTCTTCTCTCCTCCACTAATGCGCTACACAAGTGAGAGTGTGTGCTCCAAATGAGGAGCGCTACACCTCTATTTATATTTATTCGTTCACTTAAGTTAACTCATCTGTCATGTAGGCTCAAGTTAATCATGTAGGCTCGAGTTACACATGTAGGCTCAAGTAACTACACTGGGGTGCTAATGACCCACCTTTACAATTAGAGGGGACTACCTCATGACTCTTATTAGTTCTTCCGATTAGGAGCATCGGGGTGCAAAGTAATACAAGTGGTTCTCTCGGTAGGACCATCGGGGACCACAAAAAAAGATACATATAGAATATTCTTCGAAGTTACAATATTTCAACATTGAGACTCCCATACATAACAAGCGGAGGTACGTAACCAATTATTGTGGCCCTCAGCTTCAACGCGTAAAGTGACTGTGCTGTCCGACCCCAACCTGGCCGGGACACCTACAGAATAACCCCTGTAGAGTACCCCCTCGATATCCTAGGTAAGGCCAATAAGGTCACCTCAATATAATCAATGCTCAGGCAGATAGTCGCAGGAGGGATTGACCGTATGGGTAGGGTAGCAAAGCCCTAAACTCTCGAAAGAGGCCTCAGATACGAATACAATCTTGGAAATATCTCTGGTGCTACTCAGTTATGACTAGGGGTCATCCCAATCAATAACCGCTCACACTGCCTCGTGCTTAACTCCATTTTGAGAGGAGGATCCTGAGAAACACTGGTTATACCAAGGAATTTCACACACTCACCTGGATAGACACATACATATTGTTGTTTAGTGGTCTTGGAGAATTTACTCACAATGAACTATTCCAAGACCCTAAAACCTAATCTTGTTGGTGAACCCTATCAAATAAAATAGTGTCGTTCATTTTAATTAAGCGTTGATTTTAATTGGATTTATTACTCAAAAGAGGTATACGACCATGCAACTAATGGCGTTATGACACAACATGAAGAAAAATGCACAGCTAACAATCAATGCAAATGCATTGTGTCCATGAAAAACATGGTATGCTACTACGTGAAATGCACAATTTTCTTCAAATGATAAATGCAAGCTTTCCTATATCAAATCCTGACTAATACTTCAAAGCAAATCTAGTGCAAGTACTATGCAAAATGCAAGATGCAATGCATAATGATAATCAAATATTTTTGGATTTTTTTGAAAAAAATTGAGATATTAAAGCAAAAAAATGATTCTACAACCCCCAGACTCTGCAAGCACAATCAAGCAGCACTCAAGCAAAGTACTAAGGTAAAAGAAATCTAATGCACTAATCCCAAAACAAAAAATTGAAAATGCAATGACAAGAACATTCTTCAAAAAAGAAATTTTACCTTAAAAAAAACGTCTCTGGTCAGAAACAGAGGTGTATACAGACTCTAGCAGAATAAAAGGAGACTCAGCAATCATCAAAATTCACCCAACAACAATCAATCTTCCTCTATAAGGCAAAACTAAGGGCATACGTGACTGTTCACAGTAAACCCACGTGTGTACGCGGATATAGCAGTGAAACCCGCGTATATGCGCGACTGTGAGTTAAAAACTCGCCTACAGGAAGAAAGGTGCATAAAAATAAAGGCAAACAGATAAGCTGAGACAAACTTCACACCAATCAGACACTACCAGGCAAACATGTCCTCAGACCTGACATAGAAACAGAGAAATAAGAGCAATTCAAAGTCATTGAATGCCGATAGAAACCCCCCCAAAGACAACTACTAGGAACTCCCCAGCGGAGTCACCAATTCTGTTACGAAGAGAAATTCCTATGGCTTGGGGTACCAAAACAGACAACTTGACTCCAGAAATCAATCCTTTCCAATATGCAAGAGAAATCAAATATCTAACACTAAAGGATTAGACCTCGCACCTTATTCCGGACGGTTGAAGTAGATCCCCGTTGAGCTTTCTAACTTCAGCTTGAATTGATGAATCACTTCCTCAACAACAAGTAAACAAGCCAAGCATACTATATATATTGGTGTTAGATCTACTCTAGCATATATAATCAACAATGTATAGGCATTTGAAATCATCCATGGATAAAATATTCATTCAAACATACATTATTGCACAAGAAAAGATATTTCTATTAATATACAATTAGAGATTACAATGAATACAACCTGATCTGTCGGCACGTCTGTGAATCAGAGAAACTAAATCCCCCACTTGGGCCTCCACCACCTCAATCCTCCATCTCTCGATAGAAAGCTCACAAGCAAAAGGCAAGCTTGGGAAGAATGCCAAAGTGCTCCAAGGGACAAAGGGATGCAGACTCAAGCACAAGTTTCGGCAACAATGGACTATAATTTCTTTGCTCTTAATTCTCTCATGCCTTCAATGTATCCAAAGAGTTCCTTATATATCTTTTCAATGGGGTAATGAAAGGTCGAATCCGAGCGATCTCAAGGCATATGGAAGGCCAGGAGACAAGTGAGTCGGATCCATGTCAAGGAAAACTCCAAAAGGATTTGGATTTTGTACACATCTCGATGTACGCGGTTTTAGGGGTCAAACCCGCGTATATACGTGATAAGGGGTTTAAAAGTCACGTATAGCAATTTTCACATGTTTTTAGGGATGGTCTAGGAAACATCAAAGGACAAAAAATGGTCCAAGGGGTCTAAGGAGTTTGCAGAGGGACAGGGGAAGGCCATACAAGTGTGATTCACCCGGTGTGGTAAAATCAGCTATAACGACTGTCCTGGTCACTCATCAATATCTTGGGACACCCAAACCGTGTCACAATATTCTCAAATATGAACTTCACTGCTATCGCAGCGGTACAATCCACAACTAGTGTGGCCTTTGCCCACCTTGTCATATAGTCAGTTGCAGTAATGATGTATCGTGCACTAGTCCTCTTCCTCGGTGGATTAATTGGACCCACAAAATCCACAATCCATTTATCAAAAGGTTGTAGAGTTACCTATAGCATAAGCGACATCTCATCCTGCCGTGATGGTTTACCGACTCGCTGGCAGACGTCACAACTCTGCGCATAGTCTACAACATCATTATGCAATGTAGGCCACCATAGCCTGACGCGCAACACCTTCCATGCATTACCCCTTTCTCCATAATGACCTCCCACTATTCCTGCATGTGCTTCTTCTAGGATAGGTCCCTACTCATGCAGTAGGATACACCGGTGCAAGATTTCGTCTAGTCCAAGCTTGTATAACTTCCCAACAATCAGCTGGAAATCTGAAGCCTTTACTACCAACTGCTTCTTTTGACTAGTTGAAAGGTTCTTAGGGGCAACATCAGTTTTCCAAGAACTGAATGATTGGGGCATAATGATCATCTACGATGTCGACACGGAACAGTTGCACATCTAGTAATCTGTCATCAATATTGGTAGGTTCTTCTTCGGTCTCAATGCGAGACAGATGATCAGGACCAACATTCAACCGTCCTAGCTTCACAACTATTTCAAAGTCAAATTATTGAAAAAGTAGCAGCCACAGATAGATCTCTCCCCCCAACACAGGATTATTGACCAAATATTGCAAAGCGGAATGATCGATGAACATCTTGAAGTGACTGCCTAACAAATAATGCCTAAACTTTTACAAGGCATAAACCATTTCCAAGCCTTCTCTTTCAGTCATTGTGTAATTTTGTTCAACAAATGACAACTTCCTACTGGCATATGCGATCGGGTGATCCAGGTCTCCCTTACCTGGTTGCGCAAGCACAAACCCCATCGCAACATAAGAGGCATCGACATGCACATGGAACTCCTTGTTCCAATCAGGGAATACTAGTATGGGTGCAGAGGCCATCTTGGCCTTCAGTGTGTCAAAAATTCCTTGACATTCCTAAATCCACTCAAATGCAACATCCTTCTTTAATAGCTTCTCCATAAGGGCAGTAATCGCAACGTATCCTTTGATGAACTTGCGATAGTACCACGTGTGCCCCAACGTCGCCCGAAGCATCTTCACATTTGTCGACGGTAGCAAACTAATTATTAGCGTGATCTTCGCTGGATCAACCAACATACCTTCCTTACATACTATATGTCCGAGTAGCATTCCAAACGATTCACATAAAATGCACTTCTTAGAATTTAATGCAATTTGATGCAGTCGGCACCTTTCTAGCATCAATCGCAAGTTGTCGAGATGGTCCCTAATTAGCCCATAGACTGTCCAATCATTCATATATACTTGCACGAACTTTTGAATAAAGTCTTTAAACAACAACTACTCGAGAAAATATTGCTGGTGCATTCTTCAGCCCAAAGGGCATGACTATATATTGAAAACAACCCCATTCAGTGATAAACGTGGTCTTATGGCGATCCTCCTTTGCAATCTGGATCTGGTGGTACCCCAAAAATCCATATGTGGAGGATTACATCTTCGAACCGCCTACTCCTTCAAGGACCTCATCTATAAACGGAGTCGAGAATGGATCATGCATGTAGGCATCATTCAACTTTCTTAGATCGACGCAAATGCAGACTTTGCCAATATTTTTATCCTGAACCACCATAGGGCTTATCCACTCTAATTCTTCGACAGGATCGATGATCCCAACATCCAGAATTTGGTAAATCTCAGCCTCCACATGGTCCTTGTATCGTGGGTTCAGTCGATATGGCCTCTGTCGCACAGGTTTTGCATATGGTTTCAACGGGATTTTCATCTCCCCCAGGTCCCCTGATATCCCCTTCATTTCTAAGAACGGCGTTGAAAAAAGATCCTGGAATTCATGCAGTAGGTCTGTGATTTTGGCCATTGTTTCCTTGTCCCAATAATTTCCAATATTAGCAAATTTCGTGTGCTCTTCCGACCCAATGTTGAATTTCCTAATCTTCAATGGCTGATTCATCGAATCCGTCGGTATGTTTGGTGCTGCAACATCACGACTTCCTTCTAACTCTGGAATATTAACATTCCGCAACTCATCATCGTCTTTAGGTTCCAAAGATAGATTATAACATGTCATCATGGATTGCATCGAGTAGTGTGCATGTGGATAAAATGGGTATGCTACAGGGACAACCTTTAGCACTACGTCACATATGATTTGCAATGCATTATGTACCTCTGGTTGGCATCCTGGAAACTAACATCTGCACGAAGCAAACAAACAAATCCTCCCAAGTGGTTATAGTTCTATACAGTTCTGCTGCTACATACTAGGATGCCCATAAGGCCTGACATTCCATCAAGTGCCTGGCGGGGTCATTCTGTCCATCGTATCTCGCAGCATGATAGACCACCGAATTGCCAAAGCGCACCATCATCAATCTCTGACACTATCCATAGTTATGGATTGTCTGCTTGTGTGTTGCCCACCATTGTGTCGGGGTAGCCTTTAGTGCTACATCTAGGGCCAATACCCTTTGTAAACACTTTCTCTTCAAATTATTGAAATAATTATGCTCACTCTGGAGGCCCTTCATAAATTGGCAACTCGACAGTCTCAGTTGCTACTCGACAGAGAGACTGTGTGATCAACTTGCATTTCCTAAATGACACCTCATGCAGCCTATTTTTCCAATTTTCCAAAGCATCATCAGAATTAGAGGACGCAGAACTAACGTTGCGCCATCCATGTTCACCATCAACGGTAGGGTGGATATAGTCTTCAGAGATATTATAGGCATGATCCCAACTTCTATCGGCTTCATCCCCCACAACTTCAATATATCGACGTCCTTCCTGAGGGTCAATGGGAGCAATGACCCAGACATCCTGGTTCTCAAACATCATAACCCATTTTTTGAAATTGATAACCGTCATGCTATCATTATCCCACCCAATCCCTAATAGTGCGGGATAGGAACCTCCACCTTCAACCACTTCTATCACATCAAAATAAGCATACATTTTCACACCTTCAATATCGACAATCAGGATTGAGACGTGACCAATGGGTTGAACCTTTGCCTGATTTGCTAGTTGTAGCTGCACCGACGACCATCCCAATTTTGGCTTCCCCATCACCTGCCAAGTTTGCTTGGTTAGAATGTTTACATTTGATCCAAGATCCAGAATAATTGAGTCAACCTCATAATCTCTGATCTGGATATTCATCCTCATCTCCTTGCTTGTCTTCCTCTTTTTCAAGGAGTTCACTGTAGAATCCTTCAATGTCTTATCCTGGGGGTACAACAACTTCTCAAGCTCGACAAGGGCTTTGGGATCCCTTGCTAGTGACATACAACTCTCAAAGAACTGCTGCAGGGTACCATGCTGCTGCGATGGTCCTGCCTCTACAGATGGATCAAAAGGAAACGACATCTTGATAATAGGTAACTTACCTGAATTTCTCCTGATTGCATGCTTGGCCTCGAAGAAGGTGTCTTTCTCCATCGCAATATCAAATGCTACCTTTTTCTTTCTAGCAAATCGAACTTGCTAACGCGGTCCATCTTCTCCAGTTGTCGCACCGACACGAGTGACATCCCCAACGTTGACATCCTTTGTTCGTGGTTTGACTTGATATGTTGTAATTGTTGATCCTTGATTCAGGGTCTGGGATGGATTCAATGGTGGGTTTTGATTCAGTGGCAGGTTCGTCGGTTGATTTTGTGTCTGTGGTGGGATCTGATTTTGCATCGTCGGTTGGTTCTGCACTTGGAACGTTGGCTGGTTCTAAGTCGGTGCATTATGCAACTAAGGAATGTTTCCAGCCTACCACCTTGCAATTAGCTGAGGGCAATTTTCAACATTATGCTCGCTAGCCGCATAGTATGTACACTGCGCATGAGGACACTCCCTCTGGTAGTGCCCGAATACTCCACAGGTATAACACTGGATTGATTCTCGACCTCGTCCTCCTCCTCGACCGAAGCCTCCTCCTTGTCCCCTAAAGCCTCCGCAGAATCCTCCTTGGACTCCTCCTTGCTGAAACTAAGGCTGAGCCAAATGTTGCTGCAGGGGATTTGGTTGCTGCTGGACATAATGCGTAGCTTGAACATATTATGGCTGAGGATGAATGAGCGGTACCTGATTATACTGTGGGCATGGCGTAAACTGTGGTTGCGGCTGCAGTGAAAACTATGGCTGTGTAAACTGCTGTCGCGGTTGCGATGGGATAAACTGCATCTGGGGTGATGGTGTATACTGCACCTGCGCTACTAGCTATGCCATCTATGGCTGCGCTTGCATTGTCCAAGGGTCCTCAACTTTCACAAAGTATGAATCATATGTCCTTTCTTGGAGCAAGTCATAAGCTCAACAATTTTTATTATCGTGTCCTATCGATCGAGAAAAGGTACAGTACAGACTCTATGCCTTGGTAACCATCTTTTGCATGTAGTCTCAGTTCTCATGTCGATTCCCATAGACCTGACATATGTGGAACCATGGTACACCAGTGCAGCTCAATGGGTTTGGGATTTTGAAAGCAAATACTTTCAGAACGTTGGACATGTATCCTTGGTGTCTCCACCCGCATGACACCGAGTGCACCAAAGGTCATCGTGATCTTTCTTAGCCTTCTTGATACCTTGCAGTTGGAGCATTAGATTGGACAACTATGCTTGAATCTGGTTCATCCCAACCACGGTTTCTCCTACTCATGATGCTTCAAATTTCATCGCGATTTCCAGAGCCTCGCTCTGCGTCGCAATATTTTGCCGCATGTGGGACAAGTGCGTCGATGAACCACTCCTTGTGCTGAACATCGCTCATCTGGAAGCTGCCTTGAGCCATCAACGTCTTAAGCCATTGATCAAAGTCTGGAATTTTTTCATTGGGGAACTGCTTGATTTTTTCAACTCATTAATGTACTGAGCCTCAGACTTCAGCTTCTTGAATTCTTCAAATAACCCCTTACGGATTTCATCCAATGTTTTCACTATACCTCCATGAGGAACCAACATGAATCTCATGTACCAATCCAGCGCACGACCCTTGAGGGTGGTTGCCAGCTGGCTTTTCTTGAAATTGTCATCCATAGTTTGTCGGGCGGTCCAGGTTGCCTCGCATAAGAACCAATATTTATTTGGGTCATCGGTGTCGTTTCCATGAAATATTGGTAGCTTCATTTCGTCGCCCACCATTCTGGGCCTTCTTCCTCCGGACAGTACTCTACTGCTAGACTGCTGTTGACACGTCGGGTTTCTTCCTGATGGTGGAGTAGTGCATGGAGGTGTGGACATGTTACTACTGGGGTTTGATCCTGTTAGAATAATCAACCCATAGTTAGCTACCTTAGACATTAATTAATCCAATTTTTGTCTTATTTGCCTAGTTTCCATATTCCACCTTATGCAAGTTGTCCTCCACACATCCAAAGTGGTCAAACTTGCTAAATTTGAGTCATGGAGCACTTGGGAAACCACTTGGAATCAAATCTGCTTTATTCTTGGCCTTCCTAGCGCATGTCTGCTTTTTCTGCTTTATTGCCTGCTTTTTCTGAGTTTTAAGGCAATTGGGAAAGTTTGACTAGGTGAAGTTAACTTGTTTTTTGTCCTCATCATCCTCCACTCTTTTCTCCTATGAAAAGCATGTATGAGTTGTCCTTCCACCATCTATTATCTTGCCTAATTTATTTTTCCAATTCGTGAGCTCCTAGACAGATTTGGAAACTGCTTTATGCACCTATGGGGGATTTGCTTAGATTTAGTAAGCCTGTTTTTGACCAAATTCGAATGGCATCCTTATGCATTTGAATCTCTCATGTAATTATTTACTATGGTAGCCTATGAATTCATAGGGTTGGATATTTTACACTTATCCAATACAGATTAGTGTTCTGCTCCATATTCAGTCTCCTTTGTGTGTAATTTGCATGTGTAATTGGCAATTTTTGTGAGTGTAATTGTTCTAACACCTGGGTTCAATTTCCACATGGTATCAGAGCCTTTGTAGTTCAATTTCTCTCCTTCCAATTTGTTATTGCAGGTTCGACATCATTGATTGGGAGCATTCTGCTGACTGAAGGGACAATTTTCGAGCTATGGATCAATCTCAGAAGATCATCTTGACTCCATTTAACTTATTTGAATGGAAAGCAAAGATGGAGATACTGTTGAGAGAGAAAGGCCTCTATAGAGTGACTATGGCAACAGAAGCAGAGCCCAATGCAGCTGTAGAGAAAATGAAATGGCACAACAGGAGGGATGAGGCCTATGGTCTCATGTGTCTGAGCATATCCAGAGACCTCCTTTTCCATCTTGATGGATTAACATCACCAAATGAAGTATGGGAGAAGCTTGTTGAGCTTTTTGGTAAGACATATGAGATGAGGGGACATCAAATTGAAAATGAATTGATCTCCCTGAGTCCCAATAGCTTTGAATCCCTGCAACTCTATTTTTCCAAGTTCAAAGCCCTTGTTTTGCAGCTAAAACAGTGTGGGATTGAAAAGAAGGATGAGCAATTGGTTTTGGCCATAATCTCGAAGCTTGGAACTGACTATTTAGTGTTTTTATCGACCTTCTATGCCACAAATTTGACAGCTCGAGCCTAGAAAATTCCTAGCCTTGCAGATTTCTCGGAATCTCTCACACAGGAACAAGATAAATTGGTGATGATGGGCACCATCAAACCTTCCAAAGACCAAGCTCTGGTTGTTGGATATTTGAGGGTGGATTCAAAAGGCAAGAAGAAAGCTAAGAATCCACTTGAGAAAAAGAGAGACAAGAACAAGTCTCCAGAGGAGCCTCAAGGTTCCAAGAAGAACCCCCAGAAGAAGAAGAACAAAGGAGAAATGAGCAAGTGCGCATACTACAGTAAGGGCAATCATCTTGAAAGCTCCTACATAAAGAATCCAATTGACATGCTGACCCAACTCTTGGAGAAGAATGGCATCTCCCTTCCTGACATATCAAAGAAGAGAGAAGGAGGATCAAATTCAGAAGACAGAGAGAGAGTTCATGCATTGGTTGCTGGCACATCAAGCTCACCTAGTTTCATCATTGATTCTGG
>LPNX010280241.1:177592-195091 GCA_001517045.1 Pseudotsuga menziesii
AACTCTGCACCTCTTGAGTTGATCCATATTGATGTTGCTGGTCCATTCCCTCATATGTCAATGGGTCAGGCCAAATATTCATTGACAGTCATAGATGAATTTTCCAGGTACTGCTGGGTTTACTTCCTGAAACACAAGTCTGAACTTTTTGGCCTCTTCAAAGTCTTTAAGGCTTTGGTTGAAAACCAGTCTGGGAGGAAACTCGAGGTCCTCAGATCTGACAATGGTAGTGAGTATGTCAAGTCTGATTTCATTCAATATTGTGCAGATGTAGGTATTAAGATGCAACATTCTATCCCTTACACACCACAACAAAATGGTGTTGCTGAGAGGAAGAACAGATCACTGAAAGAGATGGCAACATGCATGATGGAGGCTAAGACTTTGCCACCAAAGTTTTGGGCTGAAGCTATAAACTGTGCAGCCTATATCTAGAATAGGGTGCCTCATAAACAACTTTATGGTATGACTCCTTTCGAAGCATGGAGTGGGCACAAGCTAGATGTGACACATTTCAGGATTTTTGGCTCAAGGGCTTGAGCAAGAATTCCAACAGAAAAGAGGAAGGCTTTGCAGCCCCAAAGCCAAGAGTGTCTATTTGTTGGGTACTCTAAAGATTCAAAAGGGTACAAGCTGATCAATTTGAGCACAAACAAAGCCTTCATTGAAAGGAGTGTTCAGTTCCAAGAAGAGCCCCTAGCAGCAGTGGAAGTTGGAGAATCCTCTTCACCACCAGAACCACTGAATGTAAGTGAAGAGATAGTTGAACTTGCTGATTATGATATTTCTGATAATGATGATTTAATTGCAGATCCTAATAGTCCTACAAGACCAAAATGGGCAGCAAAGACTATTCATGCAACTGGAGAACTAGCTAGAAATACTAATGATCCTAGGAGGACTAGATCTTAGTTTGAGAGTGCTGTGTGCACGAAAGATCCTATGTTTGCAGAGAAATGCTATCTGATGGTTGAATCAGACCCACAGACATATGAAGATGCAAAAAATGATCCAAGAGGGCAAACAACCATGAAAGAAGAGTTCAGCTCACTCCAGAAGAACAACACTTGGGAGCAGGTTGATCTTCCCCCAGGGAGGAAGCTAGTTCAGTGTAAGTGGGTTTACAAAACCAAATTTGCTGCTGATGGTTCACCTTTGAAATACAAGGCCATATTGGTAGCCAAGGGATACTCACAAGTACATGTCATAGACTACAATGAGACCTTTGCACCAGTGGCAAAGATGGACTCCGTCAGGCTAGCCTTAGCCATTGCAGCTTCGAAGTAGTGGGAGGTACATCACATGGATGTGAAGTGTGCTTTCCTGAATGGAGATCTCACTGAAGAGATTTACATGCAGCAGCCTCAAGTATTTTCTACTAATCCATCTATTGTGTGCAGGATAAGGAAGTCATTGTATGGGCTTAAGCAAGCCCCCAGGGCTGGGTATGCCAAGATTGATAGCTTTCTACTATCACTGAATTTTGTTCGATGCAAGTCAGATCCAAATGTCTATTTGAAGCTGATTCATGGTTCATTAATGATCATTTTTTTATATGTTGATGACCTTCTCATTACAGAAAGCTCAAAGATTGAAATTTCTTCCTTGAAGGATGTAATGAACCATGCATTCTCAATGACTGATTTGGGCTTATTGAGCCAATTCTTAGGGCTCGAGATTGCTCAAACCAAAGATGGAATCAAAGTACATCAGTCCAAGTATTCCTTGGACTTGTTGAACAAATTCAACATGAAGGATTGCAAGCCAAGCACGACTCCCTTCCTTTCAGGAGTTAAGCTTGAAGAAACTGATTCTTCACCTATGGTAAACAATACACTGTATATGAAATTGATTGGATGTTTGCTGTATCTTACACATACTCGACCTGATATTTATTATGTAGTAAGTGTGGCTTCAAGATACATGGATCAGCCTCATGAGATCCATTAAAGAGCAGCCAAAAGGATCCTTAACTTTGTTCAGGGAACAAGGACTCATGGGATCTTCTACAAAGCTAAATCTGATCTTGATTTGATTGGGTTTACTGACAGTGATGGGTAGGTGACAACACAGATCAAAGTCAACATTAGGATATGTGTTCATGCTTGCTGAAGGACCAATCAACTGGTCAAGCAAGAAACATAGTGCCATTGCACTCTCATATACAGAAGCAGAGTACAGAGGAGTTGTAAATGCAACAACTCAATGTTTATGGTTGCAGGGGTTGGTGAGTGTGGCTTCGAATCAAAATACTCAACTACTATCTATTGTGATAATCAGAGTACCATTCGAATCTGCAATGATCCAGTTCAGAGACAGAGAACCAAACACATTGAGATCCATATGCCCTACATCAGACAACTTGTGCATGATGGCACCATTCACCTACTCTTCTGTTCATCTTCAGAACAAGTAGCAGATATCTTCACCAAAGTTTTTTGTGAGAAGACATTCAACAATCTCAAATCATTGCTGGGGATTTCTGATCATGCTGTAAAGCATGAGTGATGACAAGATTTTCAAATTTTGTTTTACTGTCCATGTTTAAGGGAGGATTTTTCCCACTGGGTTTTTGCCTCTTTCCTTGGTTAAATGGACATGCAGTATGTAAAGGGTGACTAAGCCTTATTGCTAGGCCCTATAATTTTCTGATATTTTACTCATAAGTTAGGCTTAAGGGGTGGTGTTAGAATAATCAACCCATAGTTAGCTACCTTAGACATTAATTAATCCAATTTTTGTCTTATTTGCCTAGTTTCCATATTCCACCTTATGCAAGTTGTCCTCCACACATCCAAAGTGGTCAAAATTGCTAAATTTGAGTCATGGAGTGCTTGGGAGACCACTTGGAATCAAATCTGGTTTATTCCCGGCCTTCCTAGCGCATGTCTTCTTTTTCTGAGTTTTAAGGCAATTGGGAAAGTTTGACTAGGTGAAGTTAACTTGTTTTTTGTCCTCATCATCCTCCGCTCTTTTCTCCTATGAAAAGCATGTATGAGTTATCCTTCCACCATCTATTATCTTGCCTAATTGATTTTTCCAATTCGTGAGCTCCTAGATAGATTTGGAAACTGCTTTATGCACCTATGGGGGATTCGCTTAGATTTAGTAAGCCTGCTTTTGACCAAATTCGAATGGAATCCTTATGCTTTCAAATATCTCATGTAATTATTTATTGTGGAAGCCTATGACTTCACAGGGTTGGGTATTGTACACTTATTCAATACAGATTAGTGTTCTGCTCCATATTCAGTCTCCTTTGTGTGTAATTTGCATGTGTAATTGACAATTTTTGTGAGTGTAATTGTTCTAACACCTAGGTTCAATTTCCATAGAGCCTGCCATTTCTCTGGGTGTAGCCTGGGCCTGGTTTTCCTTGTCATCACTTAAAGGTCTCTTTGTCCCATGTGATTGTTCTTCGTGGTATCGCACTTCGATCGCAGCAGGACCTTCTCCTATCCTCTGCCTCTTCTCTTGAAACCTTGCTCCTCCTCTTGTACAACCACTTGTTTCCTCGATGACCTTCATAATATCACCAGAAATCATGCCCATCTACCCCTTACCTTTTCGTGCGTCTCCTCCCTTTCGTCATGGTGTCTACATCCTCCGCACACCAGAGTTCCACTACTCTTGATCCATTTCAGAATACCTTTTTCGTAGACAAACTATTTAATAGATAGTTTCAAAGACAACAAAAATATACCTCGTGGTCCGTTGAATAACTCCCTTTCTTCTTCACTAAATGACTTGTTGGTATCAACTACAAACTCGGTAATGTATCCCTCCAAGATACTGTCCAACCTCTCCTCAATAGCCCGCGATGCCTTATTGTTTGTTTCTTGTAATTCCTGGATCAACTCCGGAGTCCAAGATGTCAGCTCTCCTCCTTGGAAGTTTGTCTTCTTAGAAGCGAACTTCGCCAGCCACTCATACAAGATGATAAGAAACTCACAGAAGAACCATTCGTGAGGACCATCGTGAATATATCTGTCCAACCAATTTTCCTTCGAAAGCTTCAGATTCTAATTTTGTGTTTCAGCAAACTCTCGCAGTTTTAGACCAAACCACTCCTCGATCTCTGGTCGAGTTGGATGCCAAAACATATCCTCCTTTCAATCACAACTTGGTCATGGCAGCAGAACCATTTGTTGGCTAAAACCCACCAACAAATCCTCGTCGACAGCGGTTCTCACTCTGTCGACGCCCAACCAGCATGATCTCCCTCAGCACTGACGTAGATAGGTTTTACCCTACCCAGCAACATCCGTAGAGCGGATGAAGTCTCATCGGAGGCATTCAAGGGAGAGCTGTTGGAACCAAGTTTCCGGTAGTAATAAGGGAAGATATGATATCTGCGGCTTCGACAGCATAACTATCAGATTACTCCAAGTCACTCGGCAGAACTAAGATAGTTATCACAATTCATCTTCACAACTACGGATCTAACATATAGCATCATTCATTTATTGCAGTAGTGTTATCGCAACAGTATCATTCATAAAACAACTTTAATAAGCTTCATCATCATCGATAGAATTGGGATAGATCGCATCATTAGATCATTGCAGAAACATCAGTAAATCATGAACATATTCAATACACTTCTCATTGACATCGTAGCAGAGAAAATAGGAAAACAAAAAGAACATCTAGGAAACAACCGTCATGTCATATTAATTCTACGCACTAGATCCAAAACATATAATTCTTCTCCACAACAGGAGACTGATTACATCCCAAAATTTAGTATCCGACACATACAGATCGTAGATTGTTCAAAACAAAAGACTCATCAAGACCATAGACAGATTGCAATAGATTGATCACTCTCAGACATTGACTTAGACTTGTATCATGCCGATCATGATCCTCATCGTTATCATTATTCTTCATCCCCTTACAATTGCAAAGCTATCTCTATATATAGGCTTGCACCTTTACATCAAAGGTCCACTTCTAACTAACTTCTAACCACTAATGACCGATGTCCACAAGGCGTGGTTAATTAATACATTAAATATTCAAAAGCAGTTATTCTCCCGCCCATCACACCGATCTGGTGTTGTGCAGTGTCGCGTGAGCTTGCACAGCTGTCGCGACGTTGCACAACTCACTTACCCAAAACCCCTTCCAATAATGGTCAGATTTTTTTGCATTTTTAGTTAACCAATGAGTCAAAACGTGTTTTTCAAAAATGGGTGCTTTGCCCAATTCAAATTTTTCCCATACTCTTTGCATTCCCATGCAATACCTACCTCAACCAATTTCTGGCAAAAATAAATGATTGGGGAAAAAGATAAGAAATGGGTAGTTGACAGTTTTGATGGGTTCTCCCTTTGACATTTGGATTTTCCCCATTGGATAAAAGGTTTGAATACCCCCCCCACCCCCTTATCCTTAGGAAATCATGCCCCCATATCTTTAATGTTGCATTGACATAGCTGGTTGTGGGTATTTTAATTAAATTGCATATTTACATGATGTCCAAAATTATAATGTGCCTAGCTTGCACGAAATACCATCGGCAACGATTTTTAATCGCCGAAACATAAAACGCTAAATCGATGGTGGGGATTTTTCCTTTAGCTCCACACCACGATTAAATACAATATTTACATCATATAAATTTTTAATGCAAACGGGGTCAAAACCAGGGTGTTACATGAGTGCAGAGATCAAGACATATTCCTCATTTTCCATATCTCTTTCCTCATCTTGTTGGTCATTGTATTCAACAACATGGGCTTGAAATCTTTTCTTCTTCTTGACTTGTTTTGCCTTCATGGGACAATTTATAGCAATGTGTCCCATTTTATGACAAGTGAAGCATTCATAATTTGAGAAGTCTTTCTTGGACTTCTTAAACCCTTGATTCTTTCTAGGAGGATGGTAATAACTCTTTCTCATGTTCTTGCCTTTGGTATGGATTGCCAAAGCTTGATCCTTATTTTCATTTACCTTCTCTTCTCTTGCTGCTATTCTTTCTTCTTCTTGAACACATTCTTCCCATAATTGCCAGAACTTGGTTAGTCTTTTTCTTGAACAAATTCCTCAGATAAAGGATTCCCAATCTCTTGGAAGACCATTCAAGGTGATCCTTACAATTTCTACTTCTTCAACCATATCACCAATAGCTTCCAATTGCTCCTTGATTTGAGCTACTCTTGTGAAGTATGATTGCATGGTTTCTGACTTTTGAGGTGATTCCTCAAGGTCATATTTTTATTGATGTTTCTTCCTTCAAATAAGTTGGATCGAGAATCAAACATTTCTTTTGGTGTGATCCTTGAGGATACTTGAGGAATCAAGTTATCTTTGATGGAGTCAACTATGACCCTCTTAGCCTTGATCATATCCTTCTTGTATTTTTCCTTATCTTCAACTTCTTTTGGTTCGGCAACTTCCTTCTTTATAAATCCTTCTAGATCATTTTCTTCTAGGATGAGCATGATTCGATACTACCATGCTCTGAATATTTCAGCACCCTCAAGCTTCTCATCTTGCTTGGTACTCTTTGTCATATTTTAACAAAATTCAAACTTCAAATGGAATTAGAGGAAGTAATACTTACTTGATGAATCCAACTTCTATCTAACCTTCTTCGGGATGACTTAGGGTTTGATGTAGAAACCCTAATTTTTCTGTTGGGATCACTAGTAGGGCTGATTGATGGAAAATATGTGCCTTCCCAGGGTGATCTATACTGTATCTTGCTTAATCTGAGATTGATGATGGAGTCTTAGGAAAAATGAAGCCCTAGATCTTCCCAACAGTAGTGTCTGGTCCAAAACTGAAACTTCTTGGAATTCAGTTAAGTTTTCACTGAAAGATGCACCCTTCTGGGGAGAGTTGAGTGAGCCCTCTTTTCTAGTTGATCTGTCGAGATCTTTGTTCCGAATGACAAACCCTAGCTATGCAGTGTCTCCTTTTAGAGTGGCTCTGATACCATGTTAAATTTTCTTAATTTCTTAGATGATATCTTAAAACAATTTTCAATAGTAGGATCATTGAAAGAGCAATAAGCATAATAACACAAAGAGTACAAAGATTTACCTTGGGGAAACCACAAGGGAGAAAACCCTCCAAAACTTCCTGAGTATACAACTCAACCAGAGTAGTGTAAAACCCAAGACAACTACTTCTCTCTTCTTCCTAGCACACTTATTCTTCTATATCTTGCAAACTTGCTTGAGTGAGTGTGTACAAATGAAGGGGAGCACCTCCCTATTTATATTTTTCACTTGACTTGACATATAACCTAGCAGGGCTGACTTGTCAAACTGAGAGGGCCGACTTGTCTGAAAAAACACCAAAAATAATATTTATTATAATGAAACTTGGGTACTATTGACCCGACTTACATCTAGAGGTTTACATTGATTATTTCAATGACTCTTACATGACCAAACTCATCTCCTGATGGAGGAATACAATCAATACATTTGGAATATCTTCCGAAGTTACAATACTTTAACACTATAAGGGAAAATAAAATTTAAGTATGATGTGGTTAAAATAAATCGCTCAAAGGCCTATAATTTGGTTATTTGGTTGTACTTGTAGTGTTTAATGATTAACATGGGATTTTGTGTATATTTCATAAAACATGTTTCTTTCTTTGTACTAATAAATGGAGCGATGTCTAATTTCTTTCAACCAAGGAATGACATTAGACAGGGATTTCCCACTTGCACCGTATTGTTCCTCTTAGTATAGGAAGGCTGATGAGATCCATTATCAAGTAAAACATAATGGAAACTTCAAGGGAGTGCACATCGAGGGGAGTTTTTGGCTCACACATATTATGTTTGTCATTGACAACCTTGTTTTCTTTGATGGGTCGAGGAGAGCTATGTGAAAAATATCATATATTCTTGAACTCTTTTGCACTGCAACTGACATCGTGGTGAATAAGGGGAAGACCACTATCTCTAGAGAAGGCATTGAGGATGAGGTAATGCAACATCATAGGATATCACTCCAATATAATTTGACTATTATGGATGAGGGTATGAACTATCTTAGGTGAAGACTAAATATTGTCTCCTATGTTATAAAGGTTTGGGACTGGTTAGTGGAAAAGCTTGAGAAGTGTACTTTTAATTGGTGCCTTTGTTGGATTTAAAAAGGTGGGAGAATGGTATTAATGAAATCAATTTTGGAGGGCATCTCAGTATTTTGGTCACTATAATGGATCCCAAGAGGCATCCTTGATAAAATAAGGAAATTAAGCGTTTGTTTATTTTGGTTTGGGAGTTTTGAGAAAAAGGATAAAATATGGATTAAGTGGGATTCTATTATTGCTCCAATATGTCAGGGTTGTTGGGGCCTAAAAAACATATACTCCTTCTCAAGATATCTAGTATAAAAAACTATTTGGAATTTATTAGTGGTATAGGGCTATGGACTTAAGCCATTCATTAGAAGTACATTGAGCCAACATCTATTGTCGAATGGATTCACATACCACAAAAAAACATACAAAACATATCTGCAATTTGGAAAGCATCCATTTTATCATTCAATTTGATTAGCAAGGGAGTCACCTAGAAAGTAGGGAATGGGCTTAGTGTTCACTTAGGTGAAGACCCATGGATAACAAGTGGCTCTCTTCATATTTTACCGGCTCGTATGTTTAGAATGCTCGCATATAGAGATTTTTATATGATAAATAATATAGTTGATCATGTTGCATCATCTTTCATGGGGAAAGGGTGGGTGACTTCCCACTGTATAGGATTCAGGGGGAAGATAATATACAATGGGGTTCCTATATTAACAAATTAAAAATAGTCATATGCGTCTTTGGAATAGAAAGGATACACTAGTATGAAACAATTCACCTAATTGAGTCTATACTCCCAAATTCGATTATAACAAACTACTTTCGACTGAGGATGCATCGGTCCCTGTATTGTGGTAGAAATTGGCTTGGAAGTTTTTGTGCCTATATAAGAATAGGACCCTCATGTGGTATTTCCTATGCAATAAATCTCTAATGTGGGATGTATTCAAAAGGAGGAACATATAGAGAGTTGGCAGGTGTTACATTTGCAAGCAAAGTGAAGAGACAAATTGCCATTTGGATGTGGTATGTGTTGAATTTTAGTTGATCTTTGATCTTTCATTCTTTAGATGTGAAAATATTGAATACTTGAAATCAAAGAACCATTCATACACATAAACATTCAACCATAACACAACATGTACCCTGGGGAAAACCCTCAAAACAATGAGGATGAAAAACCCCGACAAATCTTCTTAGTATAATAATGATAGATAGCATAGAATGTATTTTACAATAGGATATTGATTTCAACACCCCATATGAAAGATAAGAGAGAATGAACACCCCAGGTGTCGATAATGAGCAATAGAGAAGAGAGATCAACCATATGAAATATGCAATGTGTCCAACACATTAATAACTTGCCAAAAACAGTCTCATGCAAGAATTAGCAAATCACTGCATGGAGAATCAGGCTCTCGTGCACACTATAGTGAATTCTCTTCTTGGAGAATTGTTCTACACTTCAATCTATTCAATCATGCATAACAAAATGCGTAATTCCTTTCATCTTTGACATTAAATCATGCTCTACTAACTTCAAGATGAACTTGCCTTCTAACTGGATGTAGGATCACTTAGTTAGGATTCTAACTCAAGTGTCATCACGCAAGTGTTGTAAATCAAGTATCATAACTTAAAAACCGTATTTTAGTTTAACTAAGTTGTCGCCATGAAAAAGGACTTAGTTAACTAGTTCTTCTTTATTAACACTTTTGTTAACTATTCTTAACTGAAATCATGCTAATTGATTTACTGAAGTGAGCACTGTGAGTTCTCCTTTATTTAACCGAGGCATACATTGTTAATTAAACTAAATCTTAACAAATCGAGTTTACTTTAATCAACTAAATTCTTCTCATGGGCAATTACGAATTCTCTTTGTTCTCTATGCATTTTATATTTTTTATCTATTATCTTATGTGCATGGTCCATATGTGCTAACTTTAATTTATCTATCATATTAGGTTATTCTAAAAATATTTGTCTAGTGTTGTAATCATATTATATTACTCTCATTTGAAGTGGTCATATGCTAAAGTAATTCATTCTAGAGGTGGCCATTCTCTAGAGGAGACTTAATAGCTCATACATCTTGAGTGACCATGGTTAGTAATGCATCATAAAACATTAATGCTTTGACATCCTAACCATAACCTCTACACTGGAGATCCACCTCAACACATGAGGATCCAACTTGACACACAATTCCTTAGCGTTGTCCCACAAGACTATACAACATCATCAATTTGACATATCAAAGCATTCACCTCAAGAAATGAGGATTAACCTTTTACACAAAAGGCTTAGTCATTCTTGAGTCCAACTCAAGAATTTAGTCCAAGTTCTTGAGTCCAAATCAGGATTCCTACCTCAACACATGAGGCCCAATCCCGAAATAGAATATTGACATGGAGAATGACTCTTGATGTTGTAACTTTAATACTCCCTCTCAATGAGGAGTTGATTCTCTACCATGCCAAGCTTTTCTGAAAAGTACATATACTTCTTCACCGACAGAGGATTGGTTAACACATTTTCAACGTGCTCATCAATAGAAATGTACTAAAGTCTTATTGCACCTCTTTGGACCATGTATATGATGAAGTGATACTTCTTCTCAATGTGTTTCAACTTTTCATGAAACAAAAAGTTTTTAGAAAGCTTGAAGCAACTTTGATTGTCATAGTGAATGGCTGTAAACTAAAGCTTCTCACTGGAAAACCCAACAAGTAGTTTCCTAAGTCACATTGCTTCTCAATAGGCACTACTAGCCACAATATATTATGCTTCTCTAGTAATTTGGGCTATGGATCCCTTATTCTTGCTGGACCAAGAGATCATAGTGGAACCCAAGTTAAAACAATAGGCATATGTACTCTTTTGGTCCACAATACTTCCACCCTAGTCAAAGTTTGCATAACCAAGTATCATAACTCCTCTGCTGGAGGCATATTTGAGTCCATAAGAAATCATACCTTGAAGGTATCTAAGCACATGCTTAGCAAAAACCCAATGTATATGTCTCAAATCAGACATAAAATGACTTAGGATACTCACATCATAACATATTTTAGGTCTCAAATGTATCAAATACATCAAGGAACCAACGAGTTGTCAATACAAAGTGAGTTCCACTAGATCCAATCTAGAATCTGACTCATGTAGTTTCCTTAAATTGGAAACCATTAGTGTAGTCATGGATTTGCAATCCATCATGCCAAACCTTCATAATACATCAACAATGTACTTTCCTTGCGAGAGGAAAATCCAATCTTTCCTTTGCCAAAATTCAAGTCCAAGAAAGTAGTGCATAATACCCAAGTCTTTAATATCGAACTTAGAAGTGAGCTCCCTCTTGCACCATGCTACTAGATGTTCCTCTCTATTAAGAAATAAATCATCAACATAGAGAACCAATATTAGAGGTTGGTCATTCACAATCTTGAAGTACAGGTTTTGATCAACTTCACTCTTGGAGAATCCGGTTTTTTAAGATAGTTGTCAATCCTCAAATACCAATCTCTGTGGGATTGCTTAGGCCCATATAAGGATTTCTTTAGTTTGAAAAGGTGGGACTCCTTCCCATGAGATACAAACCACTTAAGTTGTTGTATGTAAACCTCTTCCTCAACCGCACCATTGAGGAGGGAAGTCTTCACATCCATTTGGTGAAGCTTCCATCCTAGAATAGATGCAAGTGAAATCATATTTCTAATAGTGGTGTACCTGAACACATGAGCGAATGTCTCATCATAGTATATGCCTTCTTTCTGAGAGAAATATCTGGCAACAAATATATCTTTGTACTTTTCAATACTGCCATCAACAACATGCTTGATCTTATAAATCCATTTATAAGTTACTATGGACTTCCCTTCAGGTTTAGGAACAACTTATTAAACATCATTCTTCATAATATATATGTATTCATCTACCATTGAATATTTCCATACTTGTTGCTTAACAACTTCTTTATAGCTGGAAGGTTTTGAATTAGTGATGTGACTCTTTGGTGCAACATACCCTGAATACCTTTAAGTTATTTTTCACTCTTTGGATGTGCCTGTTGGTGCTTCATTTTTTTTTGCATCTTGTAGAAGGCCTCGACAGGAGGTTCATCAAGAGGCCTCTCAACCAGTTCTATTGGTTCTTCAGAAGGCGAATTTGAGGTTTTTTTTGGATTTTACCTATCAACATATAAATTGGGACAACAAAAATTAGGATCCTCCATCATGGGAGTCTCATACTCCTCCATGTATGAATCATACTAAATCTCTTTAGAGCTATTGAATGCAACCTCTTCATGGAATGCCACATATTTGCTGACTTCAATGTGTCTTTCACCTGGTACATAAATTCTGTAGGATTTGGATGATTCGTTATAACCAATAAAGGTTCCTTTATTTATGGATGTATCCATCTTTATCCTCTTCTCTTTCTGTACATGAATGTATACATGACCCCCAAATATCCTTAAGTGTGCAATATCTAGTTTCTCACTAGTGAAAACTTTTTCAAGAGTCTTCTCTCTTAGAATAGCATGGGGGACTCTATTTTGGATATACACAGTTGTACTAGTGGATTCTGCCCTTAAGGAGGTAGATAGATATTAATCATGCATTATGGATTTTTCAACCTCATATAGGGTTATGTTATTCCTTTTGACAACCCCATTCTACTCGGGGTTGTAGGGTTTTTTCAATTGTCTACATATTCCCGCATTGCTACATAAATCATTAAATGCATGTGATTCAAATTCACCTCCATTATCGGATCTCAAATCACTTATGTTCTTTCCAGTCTGATTATATTCCAAGGCTTTGAACTATTTAAACTTTCTAAGAGTTTCACTCTTAGCTTTCAGGAAATGGATCCATGAATTTCTACAGAAGTCATCTATGAACAATACATAATATAAATAACCACTCAAGGAGGGTGTTGACATGGGAATACATACGTCATAATGTATTAAATCTAAAATCCATTTATATCTATTAGTACTAGTAGGAATAATCTTTTTAACATTCTTCCCAAGAGTGCAACCCCTACATATACTATCATTCTCAAAATCAAATATCAACATACCTTTTACCGTTTTCTGCAATTGAGGTAGCACTTTGAAGTGGAGGTGACCAAGCCTCCTATGCCACATATTGCATGGACTGACTATGTTGTGAATCATAGCTTGAATGAAATTCCTAGGTACTTTGTAAAGACATCCCTCTCTAACTCCAATCACAACTGCAAATTTCAAGTCCTTGTTATTCAGCCACAAGAGTGCTTGATTATCCATTAAGATAACTCGAAATAATTTATCTTCTAGAAATAATACTGATAGGAGGTTCTTATTCAATCCCGAAACATATAGAATGTCCTCCACATGTAGAATATCATTAGAGCTTAACTGGAAGGAGATGGATAAATCTCCTAGGATCAAATAGTTTGTGTTGTCTCCAAGCACCACCTTGAATGTGAAAATTTTCTCTTTTAGATTTGTGATAATGATCCTATATCCTTTCATGTGTTTGGATGCACCACTATGAACCAACCAAGTCTCGACACTAGTGGTGATGGATCCAAATAGGGTTGAGCCAAGACGATACTCCTTCCTTTTCTCTTGATCATCGGATGCAGTCTTCTTTGTAGGTTCATCTTCCATAGTAGTAGAAGCATGAAACCTACCCTTGAACTTTCCTCTTTGCTTTGCTTGTTGGAACTCCCTTGCATAATGGCCCTTCTTGTTGTATTTTTAGCATACAATCTTCAACTTATCAAATTATTTGTTGTATACCTTCTTCTTTGGATGAGAAGACTTATTTTGAGAGAAGTGTTTCTTTTGTCTCTTCATCTTGTTAGTTTTTATACATTAATTTGATTAGGATATTTATCTGAAATAATAGCAAGAACAACAATATATCCAAGATACACAAGAACACACAAGAAACACAAGACACAAATATTTTCGTTACGGAAACCATAAAGGAGAAAATCCTGCAAACTTCCTCATAATAGTTTCGTCACTAAGAAAATATCACAAGATGGAAAAACCCAAGAATAAGATGGCTCCTGCAGCTCTCTATGTTCCTCATTGTCCTCTCTCTCCTAGTGCACACATGAGAGAGTTAATGAGTGTTTGTATAAATGAGGGAGGGAGCTTCCCTATTTATACCCTTCAAGTGACTAAGCTAAAACATGACTGGGCTGATCTCTTACCCTAATAGGGCCGACTACACTTAGGGAGACTCAACAATACACTTCATTATATTCATCCTAGGGACTACTACGCTGACTTATAATAGAGGTTGTACCTCAAGGACCATATACAATAATGACATCCCTAAAGGAGGGAAACACATATTCGGTGGGGGTACAACAATATACATTGATAATATACATCATAATATCTTCTGAAGTTACAATTACAACATCACTCCCTCTTAACTAGGAAGGTATTCTCTCGCCACAATCATCAACATATCTTGTCACATCATCATCACATAGCCATCATCATAGATATGTACATAGTCCTCATCTTCTTGATCATTGAATATTGACATCTTTCCAATCTATCTGTCATAGGAAGTCTCTACAGAGACAACCCCGTTTCATGCTGGGTGTAGGACTAGTCCTCATCTATGTCTTCACTATATCCACGAGCAATCCATCGTGTAGGTACAACTCAGGACCATTCATTACATTTCCACTCCAAACACCTATGTCTCCTACTGTCATCTCATCGTATCCAGATCATCTCATCATCCTATACATAACACAATCCATATGCATATCATAAACGACTTGCGTTCTACAAACATAGGAGTATGCCAGGACTCGTCACATATACAAACTACATCTTCCACTATGCAAGAATAACCTAGGATCACACCAAGTGAATTATGTCTCTCCATGGTCAACCTGCATTCTACAAACATAGAAGTATGCCAAGACTTATTTACGTTACCAAGACAACCTGCATCTACCACTATGTGAGAACTACCCAGGTGCACATTTTTTTTAGGCTTAAACACCCTTGTAACCTAGGGTCCGGGGTTACCAACTTACTACTAACCTTGCAGACAATCAGCTTTAATAGAGTACAGAAAGGAAATAGGAAGAAATACTTGACTTACCCGATTATCGACAGTTGAGCCAAGCTTGATCTTCTTCCACTCTGCTTCTCTCCAAAGCTTCCAGGGATGCACCTCCTTCACCTGCAAAGAGCAAATTCTCTAAGTACAATCTTATACATGTATATATGAGAGGTTAGATAAACACTATATCTAGTGCATAATCAAATATATTCATCAACCATGATACATGAAAGAGACTCAACACAATGTTGGAAGAAGAATTCTCTTTATTAACAATCAATGAATGAGATAAGAGTACAACCCAGCTTCTGATACAAGGACTCCTCTGCAACCAAAGGAATCTGAATTCTGCTACTCCAAGACTCCTGAAGATATGCCACCAGCATAACTTTGCTCTCCAAACTTGATTGATTAATTCCCTCCCCAAGGCCTCTATTTCTACTTTGGGAAATAGAGTGGTTTCGAAGGTTGAGGAGGTTGAAACAGTTAGGATGGTTAATGATTAGGACCCAACTAATCTCCATTAATTGTGGTTTATATTTTTTAATGTTGAATCAAGGTGTACGCTGTTAACACCTTTATTTGAGCTAGGAAAATGAGACCATGGTGGAGACAAGATAATATTTTTGAGTACTTTGGTCAAAAGGTATAATATATAAGTGGGATAATAGTCTAAATGTCGATCAGGTTGCCAAAGATCCTAGGCCGCGAGGATGGAAAGAAGAAAATCAGTAGCTAATAATCCTTCCGCCCTTCAAAACATGCGAGGGGGATAAGAGAAGTTTGAGCCTTTAACCCGCTGCACAGATCAAAGGTTGTGAAGTGGTCCCAAGTAGATCCACGGTGCACAATAGATCCGCCCTGTGAAAGCACGCGTCAGTTAAGGAAAGGGAGGCTGGCGGAATCATGAATAATCCACTCGATCCGATGGTGGGGGGCAGAATCGCATCACATCAATGGATGTGATTGATTCCGTAAACCAGAAGCCGCGCGGTAGATAAGCTCAAGGCGTCCGGCGGAATGGGTATGTAGTGGTTAATTTGACGACCGAAGATCAGAGGCGGAATAGATCGACGGCCATTATGGAGTCCGCGGAGTGAAATCGCACGAGGGATAAGCCCCAAGGCGTCCAGCGGAATGGGTATGTGTTGGATAATCGGACGGCCGAGGATCAGCAGTGGAGTGGATCGACGGCTATTACGGATTCCGGAGGTCGAACTTGCACGACGGATAACCCCGAACTGCCCAGCGGAATTGGGTACGTGGATGATGATCCGATGGTGTGCGATTAAAGGCATATCGCATCGACGGTTAGAAGCAATTCCGCCGATCAAACTTGCTTGATGGTTAAAGCGAAGAAGCCCAGCGGAATTCGGTGGGCGCCACATGATCCAACGGCCCACCTGTAAAGATGTATCAGATCGACGGATGAGGGTGAGTCCGGGACTCAGAGTTGCATGATGGTTAAAGTCGGAAGGCCCAGTGGAATGTGGGACGTGGCATTTGATCCAATGGTGGAGGATGAAGGCACGTTACATCTACGATCATGAGCGATTCCGGGACGGAGACTTGCACGGAGTTTATCGCCCAGGCGCCCGACAGGAACGGATACGTGGTGCGCGATCCGAGGACCAGAAGTTTGCGAAGGATCAGATCAACGGTGGGTAATGGATCCGGAGAAGAAAGATACGCAGTGGATAGTAAGTGGTAGTTGCAGAGAATAAATGATCTCCCACGTGGCGAATGATGATAGGCTCCGGGAATAAAAAGGCTTATAAAAGTGAAGGGTTGACATCTATCATTGTTATTTTATTCGTTCAGGACCGGCCTGTCTGGAAGCTTCCATCTGTCAGTTTTCGGCTCCTATTCAGCAAGTGCAGACACGCTTCGAGCACGCGCCGCCATAGTAAACCAGGTAACACTGAAGCCCAGTACTTCTGTAATTCCTCCTACAAGTTACCAGTGTGAAATTTAGTAATGGACCGGAGAAAAGAGGTTCAGGTGTCGGGTCAAGTTGTAGACGATAAGGAAGAGTTCCTAGTTGATAGAGATAGGAATGTCTGCGACCCCTTCCTCTCTGTGGGAAGCGTGTCTGACAGTAAAGAAAGGTTGTGGTATCACCACTCGCAGGGGAACGATGTGCTGAATGTGTGTAGGTCTTTCCTGTACTATTTCACCATTGAGCAAACCCTCCACTTTCCAGAATTCGCAGAATGGTGTGCCTTAATTTATTCTCCGTCTCAAAGAGTTATTGTCAGTCGGTCTGCGTCCAAAGTATTATGTAGAGTCGACGCTGTGGTCATTCGAGAAGTCCTTAGTTTGCCGGAAAATTACCCA
>LPNX010280241.1:195482-216698 GCA_001517045.1 Pseudotsuga menziesii
ATTTTCCAATTCGATCATGTCTGAGATATACAAAATGCTGTTCGATGAAGAATTACCCCGGGTCCTAGATGAAATGAGAAGCTTGATGCAGTCTTCGCCAGAAGAGCGGGTTGGAGATTGGTTTTTGTACAGAGATCATACCGTGTTGAGAATATATGGCTTCACAGGTCAGCCTTATAGGCTACCTTCCTTTTTGACCCCTAGAATATTCACATTGGAATTCATGCGACAGAGATTGTTGTCCGAAGAGGAACATTTTTGTGCCTTCAAGAAATCTTACGAAGCATATATGGAGCTCGAGGTAGCTATTCGGGAGATGATGGAGAGTGACACCCCAAGTTCGGAGCAATGGAAAGCTATAGAGTGGTTTGGGAAAACAAGGTTTATTCTTCCCCCCTAAGAACAAGTGTCAGGTGCTGAAGAGCTGATGGGCAAAAGACGTGGAGCCGTTGGGGCAAAGATTCGGAGCTAATTGGGCAAAAGACGTGGAGCTGTTGGGGCAAAGATTCGGAGCTGATGGTGCAAAGTTTGTTATCTAGCTGATTTGTACTTAGTGGTCTGTTAGGAATGGAGTTGTAACAACTTCCTAGTGGTGTAGGAAATTCAGTTACAAACTCTAATTTACGCCGACCATTCTGTTATTGATCTGGGGGAGGCAGACTTATTGTTTAATCTATATATTTGTATCTTTTTATGAGATGGGGGTTGGAACCCATCGAATGAAGTGATTCGTGGAGAACATATCTGTCTTATTTTTTAAATACCAAAATGAATGCATGAGAGTTCTTTTTCAGAGATTCATGTATCATTGACGTTGCAGTCCATGCTTTCTTTCTCTGTGTGATTGTAATTTTTCCTGTGTAACACTCTGTTCTGCTTTTCTTTCGTATCTGGAACATAGTGTTTGATGATTAGAATTCATATACTTATGCTCTATTCATCGTTTCAGGTATTATATGCTTTTCATTCTACTAAAGTTGATATGGAATTCGTCTTAGACGCTCTGTATTGATGGGCTGTTCCCTCGTCTCTTCTTTTTCACCTTGACAAATGAAATGACTGCAATTATGTGATTATCTTGCCTTTGAAAAATACTGTGTATGTATCTTGGTGATCTTTTTATATGTATATGACTCCGTTGCCCAATGGATATGTGATTGTTTCAACCAAATAAATAAACCTTTAAATATTGTTACCATTTAGTCTTGCAAAGTTGTAAAGTTCATATTGAGAGATCCCTCTCTGGAAGAGAATACCAATATCTTTCCTAAAGTGGTTTTGCTGTTACCTCGGGGTGTACCTTTTACAACCTGGGTACATTCTGAGTGCTAACATACATGACTATTGATATAGGCAACCTGCGTATGACACGCGAGTTGCTTAAACGAAACCCACATACGATGATGTACCCAGGTTGCAATGGAGATAGTCGTGTACGTACGCGAGTTGCAATGAGAATAGTCGCGTACGCAATTCAACACTTAGAAAAATAATATGGCAAGCTGGTTCAAGGATAAATGCATCTCAAATCATGCCCATCTATAGTGTTTTGGCAAACTTCAATCCTAAGATGTCCTTTTGTGTACCAACATAAGGAATGTCAGCACTTGGATGGAGAAGTGCCATTTGGGTTGATAATAGATGCCCCCTAATATTTGAGGTCAGAGGGAAACGGTGGATGAAATACATTATAATCATTATCTTGGAGAGCTCAGAAGTCCAATGGAGCAGAGGTAGCACCTGAAACAAATACCTAATAATGTCATATACCAAGTCATATCTGAGGATGCTATGTTCAATATACTGGAACACTAGCTCCTCTACAATATTTGAGTGCATCATATAATACAGATACATGACCACATATATTACAAAGGTGGATTGAAGACACAATATACAATAATGATGAGTCTTCAAAGACCTGGAAGCTGTGTAAGTGACCACAACATAATCTTGCGCAACTTAGTCCATAGATATGAAACTAAGGTCTTCGTCAAAAATCCCAAAGAACCAATACAATCCAAGCCATGTGAATATATGTTATTGAAGTTGAACATGGATAGGATTCAACAAATTGTCAACCGATAGGTGATAATTGACAACTGAAGCAAAGGAATTCACCACAAATGAAAGTGAATCCTAAGGTATGATCGTCAAAACTCTAGGTTTTCGTCGTCAAGAAGTGCTGATGTGGAACCATACTGTGATGAGGAAGGAAATAGATCCTCCAACGGATCACAAGAGTGACGAGGAACTGGGTAAAAGAAGAGAGACACAAATAGATAAGACAATGATGGAATTAGGATATAGATCAGATACAGGGTTAAGTCCTTGAACAGTGAGCATGACACAGAGATGACCCAAGGCAGCTTTTAACTTTACAGATAGTACAACTAGATGTATCTGTCATGTAGGAAACATGATAAGATTCCCTAGGTAGAACTAACAAGAGGAGGAGTAAGAAACTTGAATTAATAGCTGAACTGAAAGTGAACACTGAGACATGAGTATTGAAAAAAACAGAGAGTGCTATGTTCAAGGATGACATGCTGCCACTGACTGAGAACCAAAAGAAAACTTCTTCCTTATCTTCCCTGTTAAATTTTAATGAGTCCAGGAAAGTCAACTCAAGTCTCTCTTCATTTTTGACAAGCTTGAAGAGAAGAGGGAATAATGCTTGATAGTGTCACTAATTCGTGGATTTTATGAGACCGAACTAGTACATGCTCACTTGGTGTTTTCATATTTAGAGAGTCTGAAAACTCCGAAGAAGACTCCAGGGGGTCCTTTTTCATCCAATTTAGTCTCCCGAGGCCGAAAAAGTATAAAACATACCATATAAGAACTCTCTTAACTTCCGTAGAAGAAAATGTGAACCTTTTTTGTACTTAGTCAGGAAGGTCCGAAAAAGTTTAAATTACCACCTACCCAATGCTCCTTCAAGAGCAGCATATAGCTTGAGTTTTACGAGTGTGAAGGAAAGCAAGATCACTAAGAAAGATCCATTTGAGTACGAGAAATGGGGCTTACAACAATAAACTTGATGCTTTGTTCTTGGTGCTTAAGAAACATGACAAAGACATAAATTACACTCAGAATCTTTTTCATGTTGAGGTTTAGAGCACGAAAAAGAGAAAACTGAGCTCATACTGGGTGTTCCTTTTCTGTAAATTTAGTCCCTCTAGTCCAGAAAAGTGATAAACATGTACCTGAGAATACTCTTCTCAATTTCGTAGAAAAGAGAGTGATCCTTTCTCATATTATTCCACATGGTCCGAGAAAGAGATAACTTACCACCAATGTGGATGCCCAATCACATATTCTTAACGAGCTTGAACGAACAAGTTTACTCGGTAGTCAAGTCTATTTTGAGGAGTTAGACCTTGGCCTAAAAAAACTCCATAAGGGCAGGGAGTCTTATAAAGGGATAGCTTGTAAAAAGAGACCAAAATGAGGCTCAATTTGGCGTAAAAAATATCTAAGAAGACTCCCCTGAATCTATGACAATTGCAACATGAGTATTGAAAGACAATAATTAGGTTCTAAACAAGGATACTCATGGGAGGAAAGTCCTATCCACGGAAGAACAATGGTATAAACGAGGAACTAATGGTTAAAGATACCATAGTCCGTGGTTGAAGTGTTAATGCTAGGATTAATATGGATTAGGTATAAATGCAGAATGCATGTGAAATGACCAAAAACCATCCTATATGAGCAAAAAAACAACTTTAAATGACCACAAACCTGTCACATGGAAGAAAATATATGGCATTAGTTTAAAAAATATGAACTATAGGGAAAAAACCCACTTTGAAAATATTTTTTCTATAAATAGTTCAAAATATGAATAAAAAACTCACCATTTGATTTTTTAACCAAAAAAGACAAGTTTTACCTCTACCTTTGATTGCTCGGTGTGGACGATTCGGTGGACCATTCTCAAAACCGCAAGTGCCAGGTAAAACTACACTCCATGCTCTTTCATTTGATCCAAGCAAATTTCAATTTTGGGCCCAAATTTTATGTTTTCAAGTGCCCTCAAAGCATGAACGCTGTGTACGTGGGTATGGTATGTTAATAGTCATGTACACACATTCTGTACATGGGTTGCCCAAAGGAAAGTCGCGTACAGTACGTGACTTGCCCAAAAGACAGTTGCGTACACTGCGCGAGGTAGAAAAAGAATATATAGGGTCAAAAATTCAATTTTTTATATGAATATAATGGTTTTAAATTGCTTGGTTATTAGAATGAAAGATGGTGCTTGAGTGGAGGGAGAGGGAACATGAAGACATGGACCAAGAAGCTCTATGAGATGCCCCCACAGTGAATATTTTACGTCAGAGTGGGTTATTGAAATTATTCTGTACCTCACCTATGCGGTCAAATGTCCGCCTATTAGAGTTTTTGATAAACTATTGGGATCACGATCTTGGCATGTTTGACCTTCAAGGTGAGTTTCTAGAGATTACTTCAGAAGATGTCTATTTTATTTCCGGTTTATCACAACGGGGAGCTCTGGTGAACTTGGAAGGTACCGGCAGAGGCGGTGACCTTCTAAGTGTACAGAACTACATAGTCATATACTGCGAGCCTGGCACTTAAAAGAGGGGTAGCTGCATCCCTATTGTTCGCATTCGCAACTTTCCTTTACAGGTATTGGTGAGCACTATAATGAGGGTTGTAGGGTCATCATCACTTCATCTTGAAACTCGCAACCAAATGAGACTAGTAGTGGACTGTATACAGGGAGCCTTATATGATTGGTGTTCGAGAGTGATCCTGATAATGAGGAAACAACTCTCTAACTGCAAAAGAGGTAGGCAGAAGAATTTTGGTTATTCCAGCATGTTAGTAGCCTTTTTCTTTGAGAGGGTGCCAGGTTTGAGTCTTGCAGTACCATTGCCAGTTCGTTCTCCCCGTCATCCTAGGCTGAGTAGATGGGGAGAGATCTTCCTCCACCAGGGAGGTGGTGGATCGGTCCAGAGTGTCTATGATGATGACTTCTACTTTTGATGGGAGCGAAAGTTACCAGCCTTGGAGTAGTTTCCATATGCTGGGTTAGATTTTCGAGGTGATACTGACCTTGTCCTCCTTGGAGGAGCATGGGGAGAGTCAGGTATTTTTATTTTCAAAATTTCAAAATTTTTATGAATTTTAATTATAAAGATATATACATATGTATAAGAGTCCTAATCCTTTTAAAATGTCAAAATGTAGATATTGTACCAGTTCGCCCTGCTGGGCATCCACTCATGTATGTGCGTCCTATGTTGGGAGAGGACCAGGGTTTGATTAGGGTTCTTGAGGGGAAGCTGGCCAGGCTTACCAAGAGAGTACCTACCTTACGCATTGATCATATCACTGTCCTCATGCAGGAGCTAGTGGCTGGTATACCACCTATCTGGATATGCCTTATGAGGCAGGTAGCGTGAGCAGTACTTGTGTATATAGATGTTGTTGAGGCTGCTGAAGCCGAGGAGGCTGAAGAAGCCCGAGCGCAAGGTGATCAGGATGATCGGGGGGACCAGGGTGGTCAAGCTTAGACTTAGGAGCATTTTATGGACTTTGATCCATGTTTTGTATATTTTTTGTATATTATACAGTTATGACTGGATCTGAGGATCATAAACTTGACCTATCTATATAGACAGATATTCACATATATATACATATTCTGCCGGTTTATTTACAAATGTTATTTATGTGTCTGCTGTATATTTTTTATACAAAATGTGTTAAATTCCAATCCACGATATAATTAACATATGCATCAGTTAATGAATTTTTATTTATTGGAATATGATTGAATATAATAAACTCAAAATTTCTTTCCAATAACCTAACTTGCATAAATTGACGTAATAAAATAGGGTTTTGCACCTGATAAGCTCGATTGAGCGGGTAAACCACCAGCTGAGAGTCCAGTCGGACTTCCAGCTGAGTGATACCACGTGACAAAGCATCCCATAAAAGCTCAATGACAACCCTGTATTCAGCCACATTATTGGTAGCAGGACCTAAGCAGGTGCCTCCTGAGGCAACTAACTATCTCGAGGGCGAAAAAATGACCCATGCAGTTGAAGCCAAATTACCAGTGTGGCGACTGGTGCCATCGGTGAAACCTACGAACCACTTGGAAGACATTTGTAACAACCAGCAAATGGTATAAAAAACACAAACTGACGAACTATTGTACATAAAAATACATACAATAAAATACAGGAAAAAGCGCTAAGCCTAAGCATAGTACTTTTTCAGGTAGAGCCCATTTCTAGGATCAGGTAGCTTATTCCCTTAGAAATCAATCAATTCATATGCACCCTTATTTAACACCTTTGACATGAAATAAGGTCCCAACCACATAGACCTGAAATTTCCTGCCCCCAAGGGTTCTTTGTCTTGATCCCAGAGCAAAACAAGCTCCCCTTTAGAGAAAATTCGAGGCTTGATCGATTTATCGTATTGGATTTTTACCCTATTTTTATGAGCTTCGTTTGCTGTCAGCGCATATCTACATTGTTCATCTAATGTTCTAATTGTAATAGACGTTCTTCCAACTCATCCATATCAGGTAACACATGAATAGCAATTTTTAAGGACAGGATTTCGCATTCAACCGGGGTAACTGCTTCCAATCCATGAATGAGTTGGAAAGGAGAAAACCATGTAGCAGTTTTCACATTGGTCTGATATGCCCAAAGTGCAGGATACAACATGATGTGCCAGTTGGAACGGGCTGCATTAATAGTACATTTGAGAATAGTATTCAAAGTTTTATTAACATCCTCGACTTGACCGTTTGCTTGAGGATATAACGAATATGAATGTTCTTGTCTAAACCCTAGCATAGTGGTCAATTTCGTCATCATACTATTTTGGAAATGACTGCCATGGTCAGTGACAATCACCTTAGGGATATCGAATCATGCGAGAATTTGGTTGAAAACAAAAAAAGCTGCAGTTTCCCCATCAGCTTTAAAGGTGGGCATTGCCTCTGCCCATTTCGTGTAATAATCTACAACGATAATGATATGTTTGTGCCCCCCAATCGAGACTGGGTTACATGTCACATAATATATCCCCCACTTCATGAAGGGGCCCACTGAGATGACGAGAAATAACGGAGTGGGATGCGACTGCATCTTTCTAGTGTAAAGCTGACAAGGATGACAACGCTTCATGGCTTCCACACAATCTTTAAAGATTGTGGGCCAGAAATAACCAGCACGTAATATCTTCTGGGCCATTGCTAACCCAGATAAATGACCCCCACATGCTCCACTATGGGCATCATTTAGGACAATCTCTGCTTCTTCGTGGGTAAGACATCAACACAAAATGGAATCTACCCCTCTACGATATAAAGTATCTCCAATAATGAGGTAGTTCTTGTTCCTGGTCTGTAGTAAAGTCTCGGATCGAACCATGTTGATATAATTTGGGTCAGGAGCATTTGGGGTGCCCCCTGCTGTATTTGAAGCTGAGGTAGAATTCTATCCTTGGGGAAAAGGATCCTTCAGGACAGCCGGTTGTTGGCCTTTTAACAACTTTTGAGCTTGTTCCATAAGGGGACATAGATGGGTAAGGTGATCTTCATGGCACAAATTACATGGGAATTTCACCTTCTTCTTTTCTTTCTTGCCCCCATCAGCATTGTTTGTGGGTTTTTGCTTGTTTTGGTTTCCCTCACCCTTTTTTACTCTCTTCTTTTTCCCTTCGGGTTGTTGATTTCCCTTCTGAGAGTTTTGTGCAAAAACATTTGCATTTTGGGGTGAGGGGGCAGCCTTTACTGCCTCCATCGTAGAATGTTTGACGGACAGCTGATGGAGCTGTTTAGCCAAAGATTCTATAGTGGGAGAATTCACAGAACCAACCACACCATCGGCATGGGGTCCATGCTTAGGTTTCTCTATATTGTGCGCTGGCCTCGGTGCCTCAGGGATAATCTTACATTAGATTCCAGACCGAGAATATATCAAATCTAGTTGTTGGGCCCTAAGGATAGCTTCTTACTCATTCGTCACTCCCGAAGTAGATACATCCTTAGATATATAAGGCAATAGGGATTTAAGGAACCATTCTAATAAGAACTCGGGAGGAATATTGGCTTTAATAAGGCTCTTCTATATTCTCCACTCTTGGATGTGATCCAAAATATGAGTGGCCTTGTCTTGCCAGAAGGTAGATAACAAGTCTGTCCCAAAATCATAACAGACAGGAAGTTGGAAGTGACTAAGGAATGCATTAGCCAAGTCCCAAAAACTGCTAAACACAGCAGAAGGCAGTTCAATCTACGATTTTGTTGTAGTACTGGTCAAATTTCTTTGGAACAACCTCAACTGAACTGAATCCTCGTTCAGTGAGTTGGAAGAGCACCATAAATGGAAAGTGGTGGCATGAGCTCCAGGATCATCACCAACTTTGCCTTCGAATTTTGGGATGTCCGAGGGCATCTTGGTAGGGACGGGTGGCTAGGAGGGGTCATGTCTCACCGGGTCATTCATCAGTTTCGACAAATCTGGCAAGTTTAACGTTTCCAGGAAAGCAAGCTTGGGTATAACTGGAGCAGTAAAAGTACCAGTTTGGGGATTAGAGGGACTTTCCCCCATATTCCCACATGTGAAGGTGGGGTTGCCCCCTGCTGCTGGTTGTGAAGTGGATGGGTTGCTTTGGATAGGATTCCATCCATAAACCAACAGATTCTTTATGTGCGGTGCAGTATAAGAGGTTCTAGTTGCCCCAGTCAAAGCTAGGGTTTGGAATACAGGAGCAGGTATCCCTCCACTAAAAAGCGAAAAGGGAGAGCTCATGAACGAAGCTGAAACTGGAGTTTGAAAACCTTGACCATAAGGATTAGTGTTTCCAAATTGCACCCCTGCATATGAGGGTGTTGGGCCTATGTATGGAGTGGACGGGGGAATGTGCCCCCCTTTCCAAGGAAAACCTTGGACAAAAGCTGAGGATCCTATAGGACCACTCTGGGTAGTGTGTGCAAAGGAAGTAGGAACTGTAGGTACACTAGGAATCCCAGTGACCATAACACCAGAAGCACCTGCTAAACTTGTGGGTGCTGGTGGTTGAACCACTCGGCTAGCTAGAGTTAACGATGTAGTAGGTAGACTTGTTCTAGGGGCACCTATTGGGGGAGGTAGCACCCCTTCAGCTGAAGCGACCAAGGTGGAAGTAAAAGAACTTTCTCCTGCAATAGACATTATTCTGCCCACAAGGACACCAATCACGGGTGTATTGAAAGGACGAACATGAACGATCAATGGATCATTTAAGTCAGTTATTGGTGAATTAAAATTCCTTGCAAACTTGTCAGCCTACAAGTCTTCTATCTCAACTATGTTTAAATTAAAATGGTTTTCCCTAAGTTCTGGTTCACCCGGAACTTCACTAACTCCTATCGGTTCGAAAGAACCGTCTGTGTCCAATATCCACCTTTGAGGGGGAGGTGGAAGTTCCAATGTGATAAGTAGAGGAAGGTTTTGCAACCTTCATGACCTTCTAATAGATTGGTCCTCCACGATTGTAAATTTTACTCTTCACAGCCTAAGGTCAGCTAAAACACAGACACACCACAGAGCAATCACTACAAGAATTTCCTAAAGTCTCAACAATCACAAGGGGTAAAAGATATGCTTTCCCAAAGAAAGATGAGAGACAGTTTCTTGGCGTCCTTGAAGAGGTTCTTAGGCACAAGCGGAGGAATCACCCACCGCCCTCCTACACTTTCAACAAGGGTTACCTTCCAAGCCCATCCAAGGTGAACCAGAAATAGCCTTCTGGTTTACCTGTGTATAAACCCTAGATGTCCAAGAGACTAGAGGCTACCTTAACTATATCAACAGTCCGGGGGGACAGTGACAAGCCTGATTCGTATGCATGGGCAGGGTGGCAAAGCCCAAAACTCTGTCTAAGATAGAATCTCGAGATGCATAAAAACCTTGTTCTATGTTTTGACAAGGAATCAGAGGGTTATCTCCTCAGTCCAATGCCTCCACACAACCTCGTGCTTAACTCTCATTTGAGAGGAGCTTCCCAGATACTATCAACACAGAGAAGGATTTACCTATCGATTGGCCAACTATGTCTGAATTTAAGTACTTATGGGGAGTTTACACTTCTTATCCTACAAGTCTATCCTAAGCTAGTAGATGTATGACCCTATAAAACAAAAATTACTAATAAATTTTAAATTATAGCGTTCATTTTAAGGGCTGTTCTTAATCAGAGGGTAAGTGGCGTGAATGACTATGATATTATTGACTCCATAAGAAAAGTAAAAACAGGTGTATAAATAAATTCCATTGCAAATTATCACTACTTAAAGCAAGCTTCTTTTTCTTTTTCTTTTTGTAAATATGAACTAATGAAAATGCAACTAGGAAAGAGAAAACTAAGACTTATTTTTGTAATTTTTGAGATTTTATTTGAAAACTGAAAGTAAAACTACCATATGCAATTCAAATGCAAATGTTTACAATGCTTTTCTTTTCACTTTTCAAATTCCTCAAATATTACTATGCACCTAAATGCAACAATTCTTGAGTATGCTTGAATCATCAAACTATATAAAGTAAGCAAAAATGAAGTATAGCAGACTTATAAGAACCAAAGATCAACCGCCTAAGGAAGAGTTGGAAAACACCTAGCTTGGGAAGACACAATGAATGAAAATCACTGAAATCAATCAAAGGCAAGTGACAAACCAACACTAGGAAATAGCATGGGACATACAGTATCTAGAACCCTGATCACTGATTTAGACACATAGCACTTGGACCTATCACCCAATAGGCAAATCCACTTCAAATTGCTAAAAGAAAGACAATCCAACAAACAAAAGCTCAAGGGCTTATTGAAAAGCATGAAGTATGGCTAACAGGGCTATAAAACCTACAGTGAAATGCCAGTACTAAAGACCACAAAGAAATACCAAATCCAAAGAAGGACAGGGACAAGTAACCCTACCCAAAAAAATTTGTTGTTAAGGTATGTATGCAATTGTCTAGTTGAGCAACCCACGTACTTTACGCGACTGTCTAATACAACAACCTGCGTAAATAGACCTCTGTACGCGACTGTGTAGCACAACAACCCGTGTACAGGAGTAAAATTTTTCAAAAAAAGGAAAATTATAAATGTCTTTAAAACACCACTACAAGTCCAAACCAAGACAAAAAACCACACACTGAATCAAAGCAAAGACTCAGCAAGGATCTACAGGACTAACCCACAGTAGGCTGGGTTCCCAAACAGAGTCACCAGTTCTGTTGTTCAGGATTAAACACCCTTGTAACCTAGGGTCTGGGGTTACCAACTTACTACTAACCTTGCAGACAATCAGCTTTAATAGAGTATAGAAAGGAAATAGGAATAAATACTTGACTCACCCGATTACCGACGGTTGATCGAAGCTTGATCTTCTTTCGCTCTACTTCTCTCCAAAGCTTCCAAGGATGCACCTCCTTCACCTGCAAAGAGCAAATTCTCTAAGTACAATCTTATACATGTATATATGAGAGGTTAGATAAACAATATATCTACTGCATAATCGAATATATTCATCAACCATGATACATGAAAGAGACTCAACATAATGTTGGAAGAAGAATTCTCTTTATTAACAATCAGTGAATGAGATAAGAGTACAACCCAGCTTCTAAGACAAGGACTCCTCTGCAACCAAAGGACTCTGAATTCTACTGCTCCAAGACTTCTGAAGATATACCACCAGCATAACTTTCCTCTCTAAACTTGATTGATTAATGCCCTCCCCAAGGCCTCTATTTATACTTTGGGAAATAGAGTGGTTTCGAAGGTTGAGGAGGTTGAAACAATTAGGATAGTTAATGATTAGGAGCCAACTAATCTCCATTAATCATGATTTATATTTTTTAATGTCGAATGAAGGTGTACGCAACTATTGATATAGGCAACCCGCATATGACACACAGGTTGCTTAAAGGAAACCCGTGTATGCTGATGTATGCAGGTTTCAATGGAGATATTCGTGTACAGTACATGAGTTGTCAATGGAAATAGTCACGTATGTATGCGAGTTGCAATGAGAATAGTCGCGTACACAACTCAACACTTAGAAAAATAATATGGCAAGCTGGTTCAAGGGTAAATGCATCTCAAGTCATGCCCATCTTTAGTGTTTTGGAAAAGTTCAATCCTAAGATGTCCTTTTGTGTACCAACATAAGGAATGTCGACACTCGGACGGAGAAGTGCCATTTGGGTTGATAACAACACACTAATTTCCTTATGACCTCTCATCATCTCCAACATGGAACACACACACAAGGGATGATTACGACCGAAAAACCTATGTACCACGATAGGACTTTTATGTTCTAGGTCATTCTCAAGGACTTAATACATCTGAACAACCTGCGTACCACACCAAGATATTTTACGTTCAAGGATAACCTTCCACGACTTATTACGTCCGAACAACCTTCGTACCACGCCAAGATATTTTATGTTCCAGGAAAACCTGCAAGAATGATTACGTCCGAGCAACCTGCATACCATGCCATGATATTTTATACTCCAGGACAACCCGTACCAGGGCTGATTATGTCTGAGCAACCTTCCTACCACACCAGGATCTTTTACACTCCAGTACAACCCATAGGAGTGATTACGTTTGAGCAACCTGCATACCACACTAGGATTTTTTTTGCTCAAGGAAAACCTGTCTACTTTCCTATGTAATATCTCATGCATTTGCATCATCTGGTCTCTAGCCATCTCTATCAGAGGAGCACACCATGATTGACTACATCAACAAGACAACTTGTACCTCTGACTATACTAGAACTTGTTACTCCCACTTTCTAGGGGCCTCATTATAGATCACACCAAGTCTTTCTCTGAAGTACTCAAACTTCACTCTCACTATTGGCTTGGTTAATACATTGACTATCTACTCGTCCATTTCCACATACTGAAACTTCACTTTTCCTCTTTGCACCATACAAGAATGTAATTCATATTAAAAAAATCATATAATAGCTTTCAAAGCCATACTACCTCACAACTAGTCGAGCAAGTTGCAACATATTCTACCTTGGTTGTACTCAGTGCCATGCAGGGATGCTTCCGTCTAACCTAGGAGATCATACCGAATCTCAAACTGCTCTGCGACCCAAAGTGCTCTTCCTATAAAGGGTGTTACCTTCCCAAATTAAATCAACATAACCATGCAGGTTAGTCTTTTGATTCACATCATACTTGATCCCATAATCAATTGTATCCTTCAGGTGCCTCAATACATGCTTTGCAACAACCAGGTGAACATGTCTCAGATCCATCAGGAATTGGATCAAGGTGTTCTCAACAAAGCATATCTTGGGTCTCATATTCATTAGGTACATCAATGATCCAATCATTCGACGATACATCGTGGCATCAACTGTCTTTAATCAAGAATCACACAATAGCTTCAAGTTCGATGCCACAGGTGTGGCTATATCCTTGAAATCTAGCATTCCAAATATCTTCAAAATATCCATTGCATATTTTCCTTGACCAAGGAAAATGCCATATGAACTCTGCCACACCTCCACGCCTAAAAATTAGTGCATCATCCTTAGGTCTTTCATCACGAACTCAGTGGAAAGATTCCTCTTTGCATCTATAGGTCATCAACATATAATAGTCTTTCGCCTTCAACCTTAAAGTAAAGTTTGGAACCTGATTTACTCTTGGTAAAGCCTAAGTCCATCATGAAGCTTTCCATCCTGCCGTACCATGTAAATATTCTCGAACTCAGATATATTCTGTAGTCACACCCTATGAAGCGGAGCATCATTCTCCCTCTACAATTTGTACTTCATGTATTGGAACATTATGTAATGGAGTGACAAGTAGCCTCCTTCGCTATTGATATTATATGTATCCATCCAAGTCATTTCTTAAGGTCACTTTATACAAAGATTTACCTCACCAAAACCATAAGGGAGAAAACCCCGCAAAACTTGCTCAATATACAACTCAACCGGAGTAGTGTAAAACCCAAGACAACTGCTTCTCTCTTCTTCCTTGCACACTTATTCTTCTATCTCTTGCAAAATTTCTTGGGTGAGTGTGTACAAATGAAGGGGAGCACCTCCCTATTTATATTTGTCACTTGACTTGACCTAGAACCTAGCAGGGCCGAATTGTCTAACTGATAGGGCCGACTTGTCTAACTGTCAGGGCCGATTTGTGTAGCAAAAGACCAAAACTATTATTTATTATAATGACACTTTGGTACTATTGACTCGACTTACATCTGAAGGTTTACATTGATTCTTTCAATGAATCTTACATTACCAAACTCATCTCCTGATGGAGGATTACAATCAATACATCTGGAATATCTTCCGAAGTTACAATACTTTAACACTATAAAGGAAAATAAGATTTAATTATTATGTGGTTAAAATAGGTCGCTCAAAGGCCTATAATTTGGTTATTTGGTTGTACTTGTGGTTTTTAATGATTCACGTGGGATTTTGTGCATATTTCATCAAACATGTTTCTTTCTCTGTACTAATAAATGGAGCGATGTCTAATTTATTTCAACCAAGGCATGGCATTAGACAGGGATGCTCACTTGCACCATATTATTCCTCTTAGTATATGAAGGCCTATGAGATCCATAATGAGGGAATACATAATGGAAACTTCAAGAGAGTGCACATCGGGGGGAGTTTTTGGATCACACATATTATGTTTGTTATTGACAACCTCGTTTTCTTTGATGGGTTGAGGAGAGCTATGTGAAAAATATCATATATTCTTGAACTCTTTTGCACTGCAACGGGCATCGTGGTAAATAGGGGGAACACCGCTATCTCTAGAGAAGGAACTGAGGATGAGGTAATGAAACATCATAGGATGCCACTTCAATATAATTTGACTATGATGGACTATCTCATGTTTAGACTAAAAATTGTCTCCTATGTTATAAAGGTTTGGGACTGGTTAGTGGCAAAGCTTGAGAAGTGTATTTTTAATTGGTGCCTTCGTTGGATTTAAAAAGGTGGGAGAATAGTATTAGTGAAAGCATTTTTGGAGGCCATCTCAGTATTTTGGTCACTATAATGGATCCCAAGAGGCATCCTTGATAAAATAAGGAAATCAAGCGTTTGTTTATTTTGGTTTGGGAGTTTTGAGAACAAGGATAAACCATGGATTAAGTGGGATTCTATTATTGCTCCAATGTGTCAGGGTTGTTGGGGCCTAAAAAACATATACTCCTTCTCAAGATCTCTAGTGTCAAAAACTATTTGGAATTTATTAGTGGTACATGGCTATGGACTGTAGCCATTCATTAGAAGTACACTGATCCAACATCTATTATCGAATGGATTCACATACCACAAAAATACATACAAAACATGTCTGCAATTTGGAAAGCATTCATTTTATCATTCAATTTGATTGGAAAGGTACTCGCCTGGAAAGTAGGGAATGGGCTTAGTGTTCACCTAGGTGAAGACCCATGGATAACAAGTGGTTCTCTTCATATTTTACTGGCTTGTATGTTTAGAATTCTCACATATAGAGAGTTTTATATGATAAATAATATAGTTGATCATGTTGCATCATCTTTCATGGGGCAAGCGTGGGTGACTTCCCACTGTATAGGATTCAAGGGGGAAGATAATATACGATGGGGTTCCTTTATTAAAAAATTAAAAACCAGTCACATGCGTCTTTGGAATAACAAGTATACACTAGTATGGAACAATTCACCTAATTGAGTCTATACTCCCAAATCCGATTATAACAAGCTACTTTCGACTGAGGATGCATCAGTCCATGTATGGTGGTAGCAAATGGCTTGGAATATTTTGTCCCTATATAAGACGAGGACCCTCATGTGGTATTTCCTATGCAATAAATCTCCAGTGTGGGATGTATTCAAAAGGAGGAACATATTGAGAGTTGGCATGTGTTATCTTTGCAAGCAAAGTGAAGAGACAAATTTCCATTTGGATGTGGTATGTGTTGAATTTTGGTTGATATTTGATCTTTCATTCTTTAGATGTGAAAATATTGAATACTTGAAATCAACGAACCATTCATACACATAAAAATTCAACCATAACACAAGATGTACCCTTGGGAAAATCCTCAAAACAATGAGGATGAAAAACCCCAACAAATATTCTTAGTATAATAATGATAGATAGCATAGAATGTATTTTACAATAGGATATTGCTTTCAACACCCCATGTGCAAGATAAGAGAGAATGATCACCCCAGGGGTCGATATTGAGCAATAGAGAATATAGATCAACCATATGAACTTTGTAATGTATCCAACACATTAATAACTTGCCAAAAATAGTCTCATCACAAGTAGAAAATAAGAAATTAATGACTAAAAAAATGGCTAAAATCAGGCTATAAACGACTATTGAGTCGGTGACTAATAGTAGCAAATTTCCACTATCTTATAGCTAGTCATATTTCACTAGTCATTAATAGCTTGACTTAGTAGTCATTGATTCATTCATTGATAGACAATGCTTTAGTCATTGATAGTCAATGATTTAGTCATTGTTTTAGTCATTGATAGTTAATGATTTAGTCATTGATTTAGTCATGGATTCAGTCACTGAGTTAGCCATTGATTTAGTCGCTGATTTAGTCACTAATTGCAACCATTAATGACCAAATATACGACTAAATAAACTACTAGATGTTAACATATTAATGAATAAGCTAAATACGACTAAGATATGAGAAATTAGCTACTAATAGTTGTATATATGTGAATTTAGTCATTTTTGTAGTCACAAATTTATGATAGGGCACGGAGGAATTGAACCACCAACCTCCTGCCTATAATTAGGAAGGCGCTCTACCATTGAGCTAGCACCCTTTAAGAAGTTGTTATTGCTTGAAAATGATGATATTCAAACAAATTTATGATATAGATCAATCTACAAACTACATAATTATTACTATTACAACTTACCAGTAACTAGTATTTATGATAAACTAATTCCTGAGAGCTATGTACAATTTTCCCTGTAACTAAAGCTAATAAAAATACTACAAATACTCTTACCAAAGGGATTCAGTGATGAGTACCTCTTCCCATTCTTCATCACTATCATTCTGATAGTCCAAAGAAGAGTCCTTCCTGAAAGGATTTCAAAGCCCAATGCTATCACTGCATCAAAAACAAAGAGTCAGAAACAAAACTTTCCCTCTTGTCTATTGCAATATTAAGAATCAATGAGCTTCAAGGTGTTTCAGATGTTCCTCATCATGGGCTATCAAAATTAAAACACCACCTGTTGCTTTGATAATTAATAAACTTAAAATTATGAAAAGTATATTCACCTTTTCTTTGAGAAGGTTCCATAATAAGCAGGTCTATGGTTGTGATCAAACTGCAAAAGGTTTCTTCTCTTATTGTGAAGCCTATTTTAGCTTTAAATCAAGTGATAAACATTCTAAGAGCCAGGCAGATTCAGAAACTTATTGCAAATGGAGACTCGACGATTATCATTTGCAAAATTAGAGACTTGACTCCCTATGCACCGTAATGTCTTGCAAAAATGATCTCTAGACCTAGAATTCAAAGAATTGCAAGTATTTTGACTTGGGGAATTGCAAGTATTTAGCATTGAATCATTTATTGTTTCAAAGGTACCATTTTGTATGGAGGAGTTATGCTTTGTGAATCATTATTCCTTGGCTATAAGGGCACCTAATAGTGGATTCATTAATTAAAGAGTCATGTTGCAAATATAAAGAGAAATACCCTGATCCTACAACATTGCGTCTTTAGAGAAACCTTTAAAGGGTTGTATATTTGGCTTCTAGGTGATGATACCAGTTATTTGAAAGGCATGACAATTGGTTAAGAATGAATTAAACTTGAAAAACTTGCAAACTACTAGGTATAACAAAATATATATCAACTATGTCTTGAGATGTACAGGATATGAAATAGCTTCCATGATGATTGGACAACAGTTCATAGAGAGAAATAACCATTGATAAGAACTGAACTTTCCTTAGAACGCATGGTCACCTAAAATAAGACTGCGCTAAAATTTAGATTCTAGTAAGCTTTTGAGATTGACTAAACCTATCAAAAAGGTTGGAGAGACTGGTATTCTACAGTGTTCTTATAATGCACAGTTGCATAAAGGCATATTCTTATCAAGATTTATGACTTTCAAAATGAAGGAATTTACTTGACCATGAAATGCACATTTATGATGAAGCAAAGGATAGAGAAAATCATGATGAAGTTCATATTCCCCATTTGAACTGCCTACAAGAAACTATTTCTTCGTAAGGGTAATAAAGCATGTCTCCATCCTACTTGAGTTTAATGTGAAAGTGCCTTGCCTTGATTATCTGATTATGAATTAGTTTTAAGTTCCAATTCCCTTCAGGCCCTATGGCATGTTTACGCCTTCCACTCTAACTCCCCATGTGGGATGCGTTGCTTCTTCAATTGAATATAAGAGCCTCACTAAGACCTGGGTCTTGTATTTTGGTGTGGAGTTATATTTACAAGTACAAAGTTCAAGGTTCATGAAGAATTGTTCAAAACCTACCATTAGTACAGCATTATAACATAGGGTATGTTTCTGCGGGAGGATAGAGGTAGGGCAGAGCAGATGGTAAGAGTAAGAGAGGGTCTGACCTAGCTAATTTAAAGAAAAAAATCTAAATCTTGGCTGAATTAGAGATTGAATAGTCTCTTAGTAAGGGGTAATGTGTTGGTGAGTGAGTGTAGTGCTAAGGCCTTATATTTCTTTTCTCTTAGGCACCAATTTCGAAAAGTGATGCTAAGAAGTCCCCAAGATGGCCAAGGGATATCTGACAATCCTACACGACATTTGTAATGTCCCGGTGCAACTTAGGGACACCCCTTGTGTAGTGTTAGATCTTAAAAGATAGGCTCATCTAAAAATGGTTATCTCTTGTATTTAGATCCATAAAAATAAGTCTATATCCATAGATAACAAACTTGGAAAAATACAAAGGCTTAAAATGGCTAGATAAAAGGAAACAAAAGCTATAAATGCCATATTAGCAAGAGGTAAAACACAATTATTAAAAGAAAATTACTAATATCCAACAACAAAAGAAGACAAAACTCACCCTTGGCCTTTGAAGGAACCAAAAATGTGCTTCCCTCTGAAGTACTCTGAAATCCTTGCACCTTTGGGCCAGAAGCATTATTAGATAGTCCATTAATATTCAATAGTTCATGTCCATTTGTGCTTTCCAAAACATCTTGTCCATTTGACCACTCCCTCTGCAATTGCCTAGATGATGCCAAATTGGGAGTGGAATAATGGCTTGATCTTTCTATAGAACCTGCTGACCTTGCAAATAAAAATCTTGACTGCTTGCTATTCTGAGACTTCCATGAACTTGATATTTCCTTTGACAGCCCATTGCATTTATCAGTCTCAATAAGGAGTAAATTTGCTAAATTGTGAGGACTATTTAATACACTATCATCTGAATCAAAATTCAAAGACAATATGTTTGAAATTATATTGTTTTCTCCAACATCTGAGGCATTCATATAAACTTCTGGAAGGATATTACACACCAGATTCTCCAAGCATTCTAGCTTCCCAAAACTGGCATTAGAATCTCTAGCAATTTCTACTTTCTCAGGAATTTGAAAACCAGTACTTGTACTTCTATCGGTTGCATCAAACATAGACTCATTTTCAAAATTTTGGATAGAGCTTGTACTAGTATTTCCAACTTCTGAAACTGATCTTTCCTCTAACATAGGCTCATTTTCACAATTTTGGATAGAACTTGCACTAGTCTTTTCAGCAGTTGAAACTAATCTTTCCTCTGCTTTATGATCAGTAACTCCAAAGCTGTCACTGTCACCATTAAGGGTGCAAGTATTTACATACTTTTGATGAAGAGAAAAATCTTTAGAACTATAATCATCCACTGAAAATTGGACTTTTTCATGGTAGGAGCTTCACAACTATTTAGCTGTCATATGGATTTTTAGGCTGTTTTTTACAGGTATTAAAGATAATTGACTAGTAATTTTCAAATTAAATAAACATAACCAGTCATTGAAGAATATTATCAAATATTACAGAATTAGATATCATTCAAGTATTTAAGTAGCTAGGTTGATATCATTTAAGTATTTAAGTATTTAAAACTACATACTAAATAAACCATCAATAACATACATACATGACCTATGAATTTGGAAAAAATCACGTACTTAGCATTATTATCCATTGTACAAGTTGCCAACGAATTCAATCAAAGCTCATTTTGGCCTTACCTCTGCATCTGATCTCAGAACCACTGTATGATACTTTGCTGTAGAGACTGCCACAAGGCATTGACATTTCAAAGACTCAACTGCACAAGGAACATAATTCAATGCAGAATTGGAAGTGCCATAACCAAGTTGACCTTCCCTGTTGCATCCCCATGTATAGAATTCTCCAAACTCGGCTACTGATGTACTATGCTTATTAGCTACCACCACTGCAATGAGTCTTGTATTGAGAGAACTAACCCTGTGAGGTGTTTCTTGCATATCAACTGAGGTATATCCAAGTTGACCCTATAAAACAACAAGAAGAAAAATAAATAAACCATGGATTTATTCATCAACTTGCAAATGAGAATTCCTAAAATCTCAAACAAATAACCATGACTCAATTCATTAACATGAAAATGAAGTCCTCCATGTTAGGATTATTAATCCTTCCTTGTCCAAATTTGGTCATATGTCTAAATCAGGAGTCATGTCTAAATCAGGAGTCCATCCAGTCTATTTATAGTCATTAGCACCATTGGTTAAACTTGACCTAATTGGGGCACATGTTTCAGTTACCAAAGTGTGGGGAACACTAATTGACGCTCACTGCCACTTATTGCACTTGATTGCATAAGTTTAGGAGTCTCCTAGATCAATCCCTACAATTTAGGAAGCAACTGGGAGTGCCGAAACCAACCAAGGTTAGTTAACTTCAGTTGATGACTAGTCAAGCCAAGTTAGGAGTCAGTTACATTCAGTTCTAGCTCTCTACATTCAGTTAAATAATGGTTTAATTAATTGCACTCATGTGGGGTGTTTTTCTCACCTACCACAGTCAGTTAACCATTATTTAATACTAAATGTAACAGTTGGTTGTGTTTTAGAACTCCGGTTATGATTTAGAC
>LPNX010280241.1:219107-247888 GCA_001517045.1 Pseudotsuga menziesii
CATGCTCAAATTTAACACTCCACTCTGTATATCCACAAGTCCTAAAAAATGAATAACAAACATGTGCAAAATAATGCAATCACCTTGCTCTTAGAGCAACATAATCCTCATGACCAAAGTCAAAAGATATACTAAAAATGGCAAATCAGAACACTTGAGTTTCTCAATCACAAGACGATTTTAAAACAAATGTTTTAACCCTTTTCAGCTTGATTGAGCATTTCTAGAAAATATACTTAGCACATGCATATGATACAAACTGAAATAGAATATTTCAAATTATAGATAGCACAAATTCATGGTCCAGTAAGCTCAAAACAAGAAACAAACAAACAAAAGTGTTAAGAAATAACTTAGTCTCATAATATAGGAAACAAGGTCCATCTTAATGAGAGAATCAAAATATGAATCTAGATCATGATGTCACTTACCTCGGTTTGATCCCCCAGTAAACACCTCCTCTCCAACAGTTGCAACAATAGAGTGGTGCTTTGTTGCGCTAACTACTACAACACACTGTTGTTCAAATCCATTGAATACTTGACGAGGGGTAATCATAGCAGCTTGACCACTACAATTTCACACTTCTAATAAATTTGCTTATCTAGCAATACAATCTGCCTAACATAAACACCTATGCAATTGGTGGTTCCCTCATCTATCTATAGGGTGACTGCTGCCATGGATGCGGGTGCAGTAGTGAAGATGCCTCTAGGAGAAGCACAACAGCTGCTGTCACACACAATTCTTTGGTTGAGGGTGAATGCATGCTTGCACCCTACATGTTGAGGGTGGAAATGAGTCATATGCAACATTTTCCAGATTTAGGGGTGGAAATGAGTATATGATAATATTTATAATTTTTAAAATAAATGAGCCATACCTCAAAAAGTTTCCCATTTTGAGTTGTCCTTGTTAATGTGCAGTTCATGCTTATTAGAGCTTCTGCAGTTTTTCTGAGGTCAGTGTAAAAAACTATCACTGAATATAGAAACACTGCATTTAGTTTATATAGTTTTCTCAAGTTTTTAATAGCTGGCAATACAAGTGTGTTTCAATCTTATGAGGTTCATTTGCTTTTTTTTGACAATGACATTGTTCTTAGTAGCATTTCTACTTTTCATCTTGTCATGTAAAGATATGTATCTGTGTTAGCTTTTCTTTCACCATCATTATATGTCTGACTTATTATCCTTTGTAATGCTAAGTTTAGTACTTTCCAAGTAGGCTCTTCTCCTATAAGCCTCAACATTGTTTACTTATGTGCTACTGTTACAGTCGATGAATTAATTTGAATATGAAGCTTTCTTTTGCATATGTCATTATACAATTCGATAGTGCAACCTTTACATAATATAGTCACATCACAATAATAAACACACACATACATAAATACTATAATGGATGTGTTTATTTGTAGATAAATGTTCGTTATGCACATTTCATTATACAGTTTGACAATTGCTCTGTTTTAGTACCACCTTTTCATTTCTTGCAATTGCACCTAGAGAAGCAAGGCACTTTACATCTCAGGGTTGGGGGAAGTATCTTCATTACTTTGTGTATAAGTGTCTGTCTTCACATGTGTGTTTTTCTGTCTATCTTCATGTGTGTGTGTAATGCAAAAAAGAGGATAACTATTTACTGCCTAGAGGTTTGCACCTTGAGTTTTGATCACTCTTGGTGCTTAATAGATCCAGAGTTGATATGGATCTATTTTAGTATAAGCTCAATGTAGTTTATTGTTACACAAAAGTGCTACTGAGATGTGGACACAGGGGTCACCTCATAAATGAAACATCAAAATATTTTCTAGCTTGCTTTTTGCTGGCATGCATTATCCATTAGGTTTCAAAGTAATTTTTCCTGTTCATGGGATACTGGTACTAAACTATTCTTTCTTTGTTAAGATAGTGAGAGAGTTGCTAGAATACAAGGGCATTGATTTGAATGCTCTGAATAAGTTAAAAGAAACAACACTTGATGTAGCAGAAAAATCACATTTTATGGAAGTTGCACCAAAAATCAAGAGTGCATTGAAAGAAGCTGGTGCTGAAAATGGCAAACATATAAGCCAACCTAAAGAAGGAAGAGAGCTAAAACAAATTGTTAGTGACATAAAGCATGATGTGCATACACAACTTGTGCAGATTGAAAAAACAGAAAGACGAGTTACTGGAATTGTAAATGAAATAAATGATTTTAAGTCAGAGGGAATTAGAAATACAGTCAACTCTGTGATGGTTGTTGCGGTTCTTATTGCAACAATAGCCTTTGCATCTATTTACACTGTTCCTGGTAACTATGCAGGGCCACAAAACTTGTCACAACCAAGCCTATCTCTAGGATAAGTTATGATAGCTAAGAAGGCGACATTCCAAATATTTTTCATTTTTGACTTGGTTGGACTATTCATATCTCTTGCAGTAGTGGTTGTTCAGGTATCACTATGGGAAAGAAAGGCTCAAAGTAAAGTGATTTTTGTATTTAACAAGCTCATGTGGATGGCTTGTATGTGCACTTCAGTGTATTTATTGCACTGTCCTTCATTGTTGTTAGTCACCATGTTCTGTGGATTGCAATTACTGTAACTATAATTGGTGGATCCATAATTTTGGGGATATTAGATACCATGTGCTACTTTGCACATAGAAATCGATTTGGAAGAAGTCGTTCTGGAAGGAAGATCAGAAGGTCATCCTGGAGTAGGTCTTACTCTTGGTCAGTCATGGCAGATCTATCAGATTCAGATATCAAACTCTAGAAGATACATGCAATCTAATTCCTTTGAGCTGCATTTTATTATTTTGGGGTCTCTGGCTAATCCAACTTATCCAATTTAGGTTCATAATTTCATCGGGTATGCTGCCAGCATTGGCAAAGTATATGTCACTCAGTCCTTCTAGTGGTGAGGCCATCTTACTTTGCAAGTTGATATTACGGTTGACTGATCAGATGTTGGAGCATACAGTTATTTAGGGTTCCTACAAGTTGCATCAAGCTCTCTAAAAGTCCATTTATTCATCATCACTTTGAGTACATTGATATCTAGTACCATTTCATCAAGAACATTGTTCATAAGGGTGCAGTGAACCTATAGTATGTTCCTTCAAATGTGCAGGTCGTAGACATTTTGACAAAGCCCATAGATAAGGGGAAGTTTGAGATGTTAAAAGAGTGACTGGGCTTGGTGGAGAACACCTTAGAGTTGCTTGTATATGTATCTGAGGAAATAAAATTCATATATCACACATAAGCATTAAAGTTGGACGTATATGTATATGAGGAAATACAATGCATGTATCACACACAAGCATTAGTGTTGCTTGTACATTTTGTAATCTGTGGCATGTTTCCATTGTTTGATAAATCATAACATTGATTTAGACTCCATGGAAAGCCTATAGACCAAATAAAATCTGGAAAATGAGGCCATGCTATTGTTACGCGAATTCAAATTTTAAAAAATATTGTATTTGTACACTAATTAGCATATAGAAGATTAACAAAAAAATGTTCTTACATGCAATGGTAATCTTGTAAAGTCATAAAAATCAAGGTATGCAGCATAACAAGTATGAATTCTAATTTTAGACCATCAATTTTAGTTCTTTATTGGACCCTAAGTTTCATCAACATTTCAGATTCTACACAAAACTCCCTTGGCTGTTGTGCAAATATCTCAGAGTCTTAGATAAGTTAGGAGTTGGAATCATTACTAAGTCGCTTAGATAAGTTAGGAGTTGGAATTTTTACTAAGTAAATTCTTGACCAAAGGGCCAAGAGTTCCAATCCCATGGCTTTGTCTTCTAAAACTTAGAAGTAATATTTTTTGAATTTTTGTATTGACATAGGACAATTTAATGATACTAATATCATCTGTTATGTACACGTATTCAATGTAAAGCAACAGGAGAATGCCAAGGTAGAAATATTCAATTTTGGATGTGCAATAAACAATGGAGATAGTTGGTGGGTGGCAATAAAGTATAAACTGAAAAAATGGAATATTTTAGTATTTTTTCATGTTTGCCATATTTTCTGATATTCTCCCTGATATTTTTTCAGACCATTGCTGATATATTCACTGGCACGATATTTCCAATATTGATGGAAACCTCTAGCTTAATTAGAATCATCTGGAGGTTCTCACCGGTGAGTAGATTTTGATTGCAAAGCATGTTTTGCAAGATGACTCTCAGTGGTGTTTGTTGGACTTGAATAAGGGAGTTGAGAAAATGTTGATGAGATAAAGATAAGATAAGATAATTTTTTATGTGCAACAAATGACCACAAAAGTAGGTCAATGGAACTAAAAGATACATACATGATATCTTTGGTACAAGTAAACATAACTTTTAAACAATACCTCCACTAGCCTAAGACCTTTCATAGATGGAGGCTTTGGAGGTAGTTTGTTAGCTTGTAGTCAACGCCTTGAAATATTTTCCTTGAGTTGGTCTATTGAGTCAAGAAAGATACAGGGAGGCAGTGGAACACAAACATTGTTTGGACAAGGGGTTGGAACCGTTGAATGTTTCCAAAACAGTTTTCAATATAAATAAAATACTACAAGGAAAGAGGTTCCTTGCCACATATTTTCGTCAGTTGCCCACTCTTGTCAAATAACAAGAAAATATGATTACGACCAAGTTGTAGATCATGGGAAAAACTTTGGTAGCATTTGTTGAAGCAAATGTTTTACTCACAGGAGAATCTTATATTGTACGGCATGAACAACACAAGTTATGATCAGGGTATTATTTTGGTATAGATATTGAATAATTGTCTGATAATTTGATAGAGGGTCTTTGATCTAAGTCAAAGATTTGATAAGGAATATTATTGTCTTAAGTTATAGGAATGGGGGTTCTAGGATATATGATCAATTAGGAAGAAATTGACAGTGGACAGAGTAGGCACTACTATTTCCTTGTATCAAGTTCAACATATGACAAGACTGATTGAAGAACTAGACAATTTGGATTAATATAAAGACGTGGTCGAGATGGAGTTGCCAATTATAGCTGCAAAATGGAAAGCGTAAAACAGGCAGGATACTAGATCTAGAAGCACCACTTGGGAAGCAAGTTGAAGGATGGTTGATTTCTGAAGCTCCTATCGTGGACATTCTTACGGAGAATTCACAACTATTTGGCTGTCATATGGATTTTTAAGCTGTTTTTTACATGTATTAAAGATAATTGACCAGTAATTTTCAAATTAAATGAACATAACCAGTTATTGAAGAATATTATCAAATATTACAGAATTAGATATCATTCATGTATTTAAGTAGCTAGGTTGATACAGTAAATAAAAATATATACTAAATAAACCATCTATAGCATACATACATGACCTATGAATTTGGAAAAAATCAAGTACTTAGCATTATTATCCATTCTACAAGCTGCCAACGAATTCAATCACAGCTCATTTTGGGCTTAGCTCTCCATCTGATCTCAGAACCATTGTATGATACTTTACTGCAGATACTGCCACAAGGCATTGACCTTTCAAAGACTCAACTGCACATGGAACATAATTCGATGCAGAATTGGAAGTGCCATAACCAAGTTGACCTTCCCTATTGCATCCCAAGGTATAGACTTCTCCGAACTCGGCTATTGATGTACTATGCTTATTAGCTACTGCCACTGCAATGAGTCTTGTCTTGAGAGAACTAACCTTACGAGGTGTTTATTGCGTATCAACTGAGGTATATCCAAGTTGACCCTCTAAAACAACAAGAAGAAAAATAAATCAACCATGGATGTATTCATCAACTTGCAAATGAGAATTCCTACAATCTCAAACAAATAAACCATGACTCAATTCATTAACGTGAAAATGAACGCCTCCACTTTATATATCCACAAGTCCTCAAAAATGAATAACAAACATGTGCAAAATAATGCAATCACCTCACTCTTAGAGCAACATAATCCTCATGACCAAAGTCAAAAGATATACAGAAAATGGAAAATCAGAACGCTTGAGTTTCTCAATCACAAGACGATTTTAAAACAAATGTTTTAACCCTTTTCAGCTTGATTGAGCATTTTTGGAAAATATACTTAGCACATGCATATGATACAAACTGAAACAGAATATTTCAAATTATAGATAGCACAAATTCATGGTCCAGTAAGCTCAAAACAAGAAACAAACAAACGAAAGTGTTAAGAAATAACTTAGTCTCATAATATAGGCAACAAGGTCCATCTTAATGAGAGAATCAAAATATGAATCTAGATCTTGATGTCACCTACCTTGTTTTGATCCCCAATTAATTGCCTCCTCTCCAACAGTTGCAACAATAGAGTGGTGCTTTGTTGCACCAACTACTACAACACACTGTTGTCCAAATCCACTGAATACTTGACGAGGGGTAATCCCAGCAGCTTGACCACTACAATTTCACACTTCTAATAAATTTGCTTATCTAGCAATACAATCTACCTAACATAAACACCTATGCAATTGGTGGTTCCCTCATCTATCTATAGGGTGAATGCTGCGATGGATGCGGGTGCAGCCGTGAAGACGCCTCTAGGAGAAGCACAACAGCTGCTGTCACACACAATTCTTTGGTTGAGGGTGAATGCATGCTTGCACCCTACATGTTGAGGGTGGAAATGAGTCATATGCAACATTTTCCAGATTTAGAGGTGGAAATGAGTGTATGATAATATTTAAAAATTTTAAAATAAATGAGCCATACCTCAAGAAGTTTCCCATTTTGAGTTGTCCTTGTTAATGTGCAGTTCATGCTTATTAGAGCTTCTGTAGTTTTTCTCAAGTCAGTGTAAAAAACAATCTTTGAATATGGAAACACTGCATTTAGTTTATATTGTTTTCTCAAGTTTTTAATAGTTGGCAATGCAAGTGTGTTTCAAGCTTATGAGGTTCATTTGCTTTTTTTGACAATGACATTGTTCTTAGTAGCATTTCTACTTTTCATCTTGTCATGTAAAGATATGTATTTGTGTTAGCTTTTCTTTCACCTTCATTATATGTCTGACTTATTCTCCTTTGTAATGCTAAGTTTAGTACTTTCCAAGTAGGCTCTTCTCCTAGAAGCCTCAACACTGTTTACTTATGAGCTACTGTTACAGTGGATGAATTAATTTGAATATGAAGATTTCTTTTGCATATGTCATTATACAATTCAATAGTGCAACCTTTACATAATATAGTCACATCGCAATAATACACACACACATACAGAAAGACTACAATGGATGTGTTTATTTGTAGATAAATGTTCGTTATGCACATTTCATTATATAGTTTGACGATTGCTCTGTTTTAGTACCACCTTTTCATTTCTTGCAATTGCACCTAGAGAAGCGAGGCACTTTACATCTCAGGGTTGGGGGAAGTATCTTCATTACTTTGTGTATAAGTGTCTGTCTTCGCATGTGTGTTTTTCTGTCTGTCTTCATGTGTGTGTGTAATGAAAAAAAGAGGATAACTATTTACTGCCTAGAGGTTTGCACCTTGATTTTTTATCACTCTTGGTGCTTAATAGATTCGGAGTTGATATGGATCTATTTTAGTATAAGCTCAATGTAGTTTATTGTTACACAAAAGTGCTGCTGAGATGTGGACACAGGGGTCACTTCATAAATGAAACATCAAAATATTTTCTAGCTTGCTTTTTGCTGGCATGCATTATCCATTAGGTTTCAAAGTAATTTTTCCTGTTCACGGGCTACTGGTACTAAATTGTTCTTTCTTTTTTTAGATAGTGAGAGAGTTGCTAGAATACAAGGGAATTGATCTGAATGCTTTGAATAAGTTAAAAGAAACAACACTTGATGTAGCAGAAAATTCACATTTTATGGAAGTTGCACCAAAAATCAAGAGTGCATTGAAAGAAGCTGGTGCTGAAAATGGCAAACATATAAGCCAACCTATAGAAGGAAGAGAGCTAAAACAAACTGTTAGTGACATAAAGCATGATGTGCATACACAACTTGTGTAGATTGAAAAAACACTGAGACAAGTTACTGGAATTGTAAATGAGATAAAGTCAGAGGGAATCAGAAATACAGTCAACTCTGTGACGATTGTTGTAGTTCTTATTGCAACAATAGCCTTTGCAACTATTTACACTATGCATGGTAACTATGCAGGGCCACAAAACCTGTCACAACCAGGCCTATCTCTAGGATAAGCTATGATAGCTAAGAAGGTGGCATTCCAAATATTTTTCATTTTTGACTCGGTTGGAATGTTCATATCTCTTGCAGTAGTGGTTGTTTAGGTATCACTAGTTGCATGGGAAAGAAAGGCTCAAAGTAAAGTGATTTTTGTATTTAACAAGCTCATGTGGATGGCTTGTATGTGCACTTCAGTGGATTTTATTACACTGCCCTTCATTGTTGTTAGTCAACATGTTCTGTGGATTGCAATTACAGTAACTATAATTGGTGGATCCATAATTTTGGGGACATTAGATACCATGTGCTACTTTGCACATAGAAATCGATTTGGAAGAAGTGGTTCTGGAAGGAAGATCAGAAGGTCATCCCGTAGTAGGTCTTACTCTTGGTGAGTCATGGCAGATCTATCGGATTCCGATAGCGAACTCTAGAAGATATATGCAATCTAATTATTCCTCTGAGCTGCATTTTATTATTTTGGGGTTTCTAGCAAATCCAATTTATCCAAGTTAGGTTCATATTTTCATCGGGTATGCTCCCAGCATTGGCAAAGTATATGTCACTCAGTCCTGCTGGTGGTGAGGCCATCTTACTTTGCAAGTTGATATTACAGTTGACTGATCAGATGTTGGAGCATATAGTTATTTAGGGTGCCTACAAGTTGCATCAAGCTCTCTAAAAGTCCATTTATTCATCATCACTTTGAGTACATTGATATCTAGTACCATTTCATCAAGAACATAGTTCATAAGGATGCAGTGAACCTATAGTATGTTCCTTCAAATGTGCAGGTCGTAGACATTTTGACAAAGCCCATAGATAAGGGGAAGTTTGAGATGTTAAAAGAGTGACTGGGCTTGGTGGAGAACACCTTAGAGTTGCTTGTATATGTATCTGAGGAAATAAAATGCATATATCACACATAAGCATTAAAGTTGGATGTATATGTATATGAGGAAATACAATGCATGTATCACACACAAGCATTAGTGTTGCTTGTGCATTGTGTAATCTGTGGCATGTTTCCATTGTTTGATAAATCATAACATTGATTCAGACTCCATAGAAATCCTATAAACCAAATAAAATCTGGAAAATGAGGCCATGCTACTGTTACGCGAATTCAAATTTTAAAAAATATTGTATTTGTAGACTGATTAGCATATAGAAGATTAACAAAAAAATGTTCTTACATGCAATGGTAATCTTGTAAAGTCATAAAAATCAAGGTATGCAGCATAACAAGTATGAATCTAATTTTATACCATCAATTTTAGTTCTTTATTGGACCCTAAGTTTCATCAACATTTCAGATTCTACACAAAACTCCCTTGGCTGTTGTGCAAATATCTCAGAGTCTTAGATAAGTTAGGAGTTGGAATCATTACTAAGTCACTTAGATAAGTTAGGAGTTGGAAGTTTTACTAAGTAAATTCTTGACCAAAGGGCCAAGAGTTCCAATCCCATGGCTTTGCCTTCTAAAACTTAGAAGTAATATTTTTTGAATGTTTGTATTGACAGAGGACAATTTAATGATACTAATATTATTTGTTATGTACACGTATTCAATGTAAAGCAACAGGAGAATGCCAAGTTAGAAATATTCAATTTTGGATGTGCAATAAACAGTGGAGATAGTTGGTGGGTGGCAATAAAGTATAAACTGAAAAAATGGAATATTTTAGTAATTTTTCATGTTTGCCATATTTTTTGATATTCTCCCTGATATTTTCATTAAGTTTCTTTTTTATACCATTGCCAATATATTCACTGGCACGATATTTGCAATATTGATGGAAACCTCTAGCTTAATTAGAATCATCTGGAGGTTCTCATCGGTGAGTATATTTTGATTGCAAAGCATGTTCTGCAAGATGAATTTCAGTGGTGTTTGTTGGACTTGAATAAGGGAGTTGAGAAAATGTTGATGAGATAAAGATAAGATAAGATAATTTTTTGATGTCCAACAAATGACGACAAAAGTAGGTCAATGGAACTAAAAGATACATACATGATATCTTTGGTACAATTAAAGATAACTCTTTTAACAATACCTCCACTAGCCTAAGACCTTTCATAGATGGAGGCTTTGGAGGTAGTTTGTTAGCTTGTAGTCAATGCCTTGAAATATTTTCCTTGAGTTGGTCTGTTGAGTCAAGAAAGATATAGGGAGGCAGTGGAACACAAACATTGTTTGGACAAGGGGTTGGAACCGTTGAATGTTTCCAAAACAATTTTCAATATAAATAAAATACTACAAGGAAAGAGGTTCCTTGCCACATATTTTCGTCAGTTGCCCACTCTTGTCAAATAAAAACAAAATATGATTATGACCAAGTTGTAGATCATGGGAAAAAATTTGGTAGCATTTGTTGAAGCAAATATTTTACTCACAGGAGAATCTTATATTGTACGGAATGAACAACACAAGTTATGATCAGGGTATTATTTTGGTATAGCTATTGAATAATTGTCTGAGAATTTGATAGATGGTCTTTGATCTAAGTCAAAGATTTGATAAAGCGGATTATTGTCTTAAGTTACAGGAATGGGGGTTCTAGGCTATATGATCAATTAGGAAGAAGTTGACACTGGACAGAGTAGGAACTACTGTTTCCTTGTATCAAGTTCAACATATGATAGGACTAATTGAAGAACTAGACAGTTTGGATTAATATAAAGACTTGGTTGAGATGGAGTTGCCAATTATAGCTTCAAAATGGAACGCGTAAAACAGGCAGAAGACTAAATCTAGAAGCAGCACTTGAGAAGCAAGTTGAAGGATGGATGATTTCTGAAGCTCCTACCGTGGATATTCTTACGGAGAATTCACAACTATTTGGCTATCATATGGATTTTTAGGCTGTTTTTTACAGGTATTAAAGATAATTGACCAGTAATTTTCAAATTAAATAAACATAACTAGTCATTGAAGAATATTATCAAATATTACAGAATTAGATATCATTCAAGTATTTAAGTAGCTAGGTTGATGCAGTAAATAAAACTATATACTAAATAAACAATCTATAACATACATACATGACCTATGAATTTGGAAAAAATCATGTACTTAGCATTATTATCCAGTGATGTACAAGCTGCCAACGAATTCAATCACAACTCATTTTGGGCTTACCTCTCCATCTGAACTCAGAACCACTGTATGATACTTTGCTGTAGAGACTGCCACAAGGCATTGACCTTTCAAAGACTCAACTGCACCGGGAACATAATTCGATGCAGAATTGGAAGTGCCATAACCAAGTTGACCTTCCCTGTTGCATCCCCATGTATAGACTTCTCCAAACTCAGCTACTGATGTACTATGCTTATTAGCTATTGCCACTGCAACGAGTCTTGTCTTGAGAGAAATAACCCTATGAGGTTCGAGCCACCAAGCCCAATCACTCTTTTAACATCTCAAACTTCCCCTTATCTATGGGCTTTGTCAAAATGTCTATGACCTGCACATTTGAAGGAACATACTATAGGTTCACTGCACCCTTATGAACTATGTTCTTGATGAAATGGTACTAGATATCAATGTACTCAAAGTGATGATGAATAAATGGACTTTCAGATAGCTTGATGCAACTTGTAGGAACCCTAAATAACTGTATGCTCCAACATCTGATCAACAACTGTAATATCAACTTGCAAAGTAAGATGGCCTCACCACTAGTAGGACTGAGTGAAATATACTTTGCCAATGCCGGTAGCATACCTGATGAAATTATTAACCTAAATTGGATAAGTTGGATTAGCGAGAAACCCCAAAATAATAAAATGTAGCTCAAAGAAATTAGATTGCATATATCTTTTAGAGTTCGATATCTGAATCCGATAGATATACCATGAATGACCAAGAGTAAGACCTACTCTGGGATGACCTTCTGATATTCCTTCCAGAACGACTTCTTCCAAATTGATTTCTATGTGCAAAGTAGCACATGGTATCTAATGTCCCCAAAATTATGGATCCGCCAATTATAGTTACAGTAATTGCAATCCACAGAACATGGTGACTAACAACAATGAAGGACAATGCAATAAAAGCCACTGAAGTGCACATACAAGCCATCCACATGAGCTTGTTAAATACAAAAATCACTTTACTTTGAGCCTTTCTTTCCCATGCAACTAGTGATACCTGAAGCCACCAATCCCACCTCGTCACTTTGACACTTTTGTAGCATGTTACACAAACTCTGCATCATTAAAGAGGATTCATTGCACTATAGAAGCTTGTATAGTTTGGTTCTCATGATCTATTAAGTTCTGTAGAATTTGGAAACCCGAATATAAGATATCCTAATACACCATTTTTAATTTTTCTTGATGGACATACATACCTGTTTGCAAAGCTACCAATTTGGCACAAGATGGAAGAATAGCGGTGAATATGCCTAATCAAGTCTCATCCCCAAAACTAGCATTTCACTGAAAAGCTTTAGGGCTTCTCCCAAATGTTCAATTTGTACATATCCTACCATTATCACAGTCCAGGTAACTGCATCTCGTTCAAGCATTTTGTCAAACACTTCCTGTGCATCCTCCATGATCCCACATTTTACATACATATCAACAAGCACACATCCCACAAATACATTTTGTCCAAACCCACTCCTATTTATCTTCACATGCACCTCCTTCCCCTGCTAAAGAGCTCTTAAGTTAGTGATCACTAGGAGAATAGTGGTAAATATTAACCGATACAACTGAATTCCTATTCATTGCATTTGGTAAAGCAATTCAAGGCATACTCACAGATTCGATGTCTTGTATAAGCTCGAATCATTGTAGTCTATGAAACCGCGTTTCGTTCCATCATTTCGTCAAAAACCCAACAAGGGTCCTCCAGGTTGTCAAATTCGGCATACATGGAAATAGATTTGTTATCAAAGACACTTCCAGACTAAACATTGTGTCAATAATGTGGGTGTGGACTATTTTAACCCCTTTCACATATTTAATGTTAAGGTATCTCTGCATTAGACAAGTGTAGGTTTGGGAGTCTGAATGAATTCCTGGGCGATTAATGAGATGCACTACACAGTCGTAGGTTTGGGAGTCTGACTGAATTCCTTAACGATTCATGAGATGCAGACTATTAGTCAATTCCTCCAGCACATATTATTCTATGATATTCACATAGCCTTTCGTGTCTGATTTTTTCAGTTTTAATGGCGGCAACTTGAATGGTGAAGGCGGAAGAGAGAGTTAACTTGGTGCTCTGAAAATCCCAAATCATGGATTTTTTCTATTGAATTGAGTATTTGTCCTTTTGGCCAATATGACGAGTTATCTCCACCTCTAGAGTTATTATTATATGATTTCTTAATACCCTCACATAATTAGCATTTTTCCATTTTTTTCTTAGTTATGAAGATAAAAGAAAATATTACTTTCAAATTTTCAAAAAAAATTGAAAGTAATATCAACGTGCTTCGTTGTGTTTAAGTCTTTATGAGTGTTCTTTTCATTAATTTTGGCTTCTACCTTTTATATAAAAATGTTTTTTTTTTTAATTATAATTATTTTTATTATTTAAAATGATGTAATTTTGGATTGAGTTTCTAGTTACTTTGGCATAACAATGTGTTTTCAATAAAATGAATAAAATGTATAACACTTTACATTATTAAAAATAGTAAATCGACAATTTGAATCCATTTATTAAAGGCATAAAATCCCTATTCAAACATTTTTATATTATTTTGAAAACAAGTCATCTTCGTTCATAAAGATAAAGGGACAAAATTAACTCATATTTCAATTCCAACTTTTCCCCTTGGGGATCTTTCTACTAGGGATGAGGTTTTTGTCTCTTGTCTAGAAGAACATACTCGGGTTGTTGAGGTCGGTGCTAATGTTACAGAAGGAAAACTTAGTGTTGTCTTCGAAATCCAAGGTTTTAAGTGATGGTGTAGCCTCAATATCGGCGTATGGGTTGGTTGATAAGTCATTGGGCTTCGATGATTTGATTCTTCCCTCCCATTTTCCTAGGGGAGTTTCTTGTAGGATCCTATCCTGGTTTTCTCCAAGTCGGATACTGACCCAGACCCATTAGTCTCCAATAATCTAAATGTAACCATCAGGAAGAACAATGGCAAGAGAAGGAGGAAAGTCCACTCAGATAAGCCAATGTGGGGAAACGAGTTGACGACAGTCAAGGAAATTGTTAATGAGATTTTGGATTCATAGGATGCACTATTAAACGTTTTCATAACTTTTAGAGTAGATTCAGCCATAAATCTTGTTACCTAATGATGATTTTGTCCTTAAATGTTAGAGGGGTGGGGGTACCTTGAAGATTGTGGTCCTCAAGAGGTTATTACATTTGGTTTGTCTCGATCTCCTATTATTTTAGGAAATGACGGTCTCTGGTTTGAAAGCAAGGGAGTTTATCTAGATTATTCTCCCCACATGGGATTGTTGTTTGGTTGATGCTACATGCCTTTCAGGAGTCCTTCTTTTTGCTTGGAACCTTGCTTGTATTAGACTTAATCCCTTTCGTATTTGTGGGGGTATCTTATTGAAATGTTTTTGTAGGGTTTTGGATATACCCCTACACATTATTAATTATTGTGGGATTTATGATGATCAACTGGACTTCTGGGAGGCTATTGAAATGTGTGGTCTAGTCCTTGGTTTTTCTTCCCTCATTCTAGCGGGGGACCTCAACTTTACCACCACTACTTAAGAAATCATAGGGCTCCAAATCTAGGGCTAAACAGATGGCCCCTTGGTTTCAACAATACATTACAAATAACAAATTGGTGGATAATGAACCGAGCCCCTTGGCTCCTACCTAACGTAACAGGCGGGTGGCAGATGCTGTTGTGGCCAAAAGACTTGACTGATTTTTATTGGAAAATATCATCTACTTCAAACATACCCATGGGTCACTAAGTGATAATTTGTTTTCAAGGCTTAAAAAGAAGAAGGATGACGATAGAAAGGACTACTTGGATACGTTCCTACAAAATGTAGTTGTGAGTTTCATTCTTGCTAGCATGGATACTTTAAAGGAACTTGGCCTGGTGAAGCTACATCGACCAGTGCAGCTAGATGTTCGATGGTCGCAAATCATGAAAAAAGTTATATTGGAGTTAGAAAAGCACTTCAGACGTATGGGACTTGCAGGGACTCTTACATTGTCGAAGGATCAACAACTAGTTATGATGCTTCTAGCTAGGTATCAATATGGTACTCGTTCTAATACCTAATTCATAATTGACGTAGGAACCTAATTTTCCTTTGGCACGCGCTTAACCGGGTTTGCTTAAATGGTGCAATAGGGATACAGATGGTCAAGAGAAAATTCGTGCAATTAATTTGTTGGATCTCTGAAGATCGAGGTGCATGGCACCAATATTACTAATAGAAGGCAGGCAATTTACAAGATTTACACTTCATTATCAAATTTGTAATTTTCCAGGACACAATTAAAAATGACTAACATAAATGACTAACTCATATTCTTATAGCTAGTCATTTTTTATGACGTGACTAAATTAGTCGTTTATGTTAGTCATTTTTAACTTTGTCACTTATTATCTAGTGATATTTGTTAATTGGTGACTAAATTAGTCGTTAATTTTAGTCGTTTATAGTTGGGTTAATCAAAATTGCTCATATTTAGCAGTAAATCACTTGAAAAACCTGTGGTGACTAGAATTTTTAGTCACCTAGTAGCTAATTCCTCATTTTGTACTAGTGCATGCAAGAATTAGCAAATCACTGCATGGAGAATTAGGCTCTCATGCAAACTATAGTGAATGCTCGTCTTGGAGAATTGCTCTACACTTCAAACCAATTTAGAGTTTTGTTTTAGGTGTTTCTCATCCTATTGTGGTTCTAGGAAAATTCTATGTTGTTCATTCTTTTGAGAATCATTAAAAGGTAGGTATTCTATGTGGGCTCTTAGGTGTATTATGCTTGTTGAATTTTACTTGGTATCTTGTGCTCGATGTTTTGGATCCCCTAACTAGTTTGTGTACCACCCTCAAGATTTTGCTTGCACTAGAAGTTTGCATCGTTATACAGGGCCACCTCTTTAGTGTGTGTGTCTTCACACAAATTTTGGGTGTTCAAGAAGTATATTATAAGGTTAAGCTCGCAAGTATCTCATGTAAAAATATGGTGAATTTGCATTGACACCCAAACCAATGTGCTCTATGTGAACATTTAAGGATGAAAATCTCAATTCATCAATGTGAGTACATGGTGATGATAGTCAATAAGTTGTTTCTTTGGCCATTAGGAGATGGGAGAATCCAAGAAAGGTATGGAAGTTGAACTATGCTAGAGACCTCAAGGAAACATGAAGATAACTAGTAGTTAAGAAAGCTCACTTCAAGAAACATAAAGGTAAAGGTCTTGATGAAACAACAGAAGAATGGAATAAGAAAACGATTGTGTAGAGGGCAGAAAAACTCAATGAAATGCAAAACAAAATATTACCCTTGGAACTGGAAAAAAGGCGTAGGTTTGAAGAATTACAAAACACTTTATCTCCAGAAGCTCCAATGGGCTTGCCTAGTCAAGATCAAGTGGTAACTCAATGAACTGCAAAACAAAATATTACCCTTGGAATTGGAACAAAGGCGTAGGTTTGAAGAATTACAAAACACTTTATCTCCGGAAGCTCCAATGGGCTTTCCTAGTCAATATCAAGTGGTACATTGGATGACGATAAAGTGGAGTAGCACATTAGGCAAACTAGTAATCAAAATCCTTCTTTCCTAGCATTATTAGTAAATCGACAGAAGAATACCCATTGAAGGTGTAATTAAATTTCCTTGCTCTTCAAAATGCTTGACAATACCTTTTTTTGGTTGGGACAGATTGTAAGGCTTTACGCAAACCAAACAATGAACACTAGAATTGGATTTTTATGTATACGAGAGTCATGTAGAACTTTTTGGACATTTTGAAGTATTTGGAAGATTTTTGGATTATATCAATTCAAAATTTGTGTATTAGAATGCTAGATGGTAAGTCTGGAACTGCCTTATATATCAATACAACTATGAATCGTTTATGCTATAAAAAAACATTATGACATGTTTATGCTCTTGACTTATGTGCCTTGTAAGGGCAATGACAAAAATGACACTTTTTAAACGATGGTGTTTTTGTGTGGAAACAAGTGCATCACTAAAGGTTGTAGGTTTTCAATAAAAACATATAAATGCTTTAACGTGCATATCATGCACTGATAATGCCCCACATCACTTAAATTGCATGGAATCTAATTTCCATTGTTCACATTTGGCATAAAAGTCATATTAGATTATAAAGAAGAGATATATAAAGAAGCAAATGAAGGCTAAGTCCCAAGATATAATAGTTGTATCAAGGGCATCAAGTAATAGTCATGGGAGGTTTTCACCAAGACATTAGGAGAACTTCTATTGGAAGAAGAGATCTGCAAGTGTACGGTGAATGGTTGAAGGGGTTTCTTGGTAGTGGAGAAGGTCGGTGGAGGCGCATCAGCAAGTCTCGAGATGGTTCCTGCTCCTCCTCGGGGGGAGAGGGACCGAGGAAGGCCTGAAGCTGTGGAGGCAGAGATAACCATAGTGGAATCAGAAAAGGACAAAGGAAAAGCGGTACTCAATGATTAGGCAAGTGTTGCATGATGGGGAGGGTGTAGTGGAACAAGAAAAGAGGAGGCAACTAACCGGGATGCAAGAAGGATAGGACACTGTGTCTCGAAGTCCAAGACGATCCCAAGAATCCAGATCACATCAGACAGAGTCAGGGAGGAAATTCAATACATGAAGGAAAGGGCCCTCATAGGAAAATTCGTGGGGATCTGGCCCACAGAAAAGATGCTGGTAGGATGGATAAATTCTACGTGGAAACCCCAAGGGCACTATGATCTATAGTTGGGGGCTAAAGGTTTCTTCACCATTATCTTTTTCAACAAAGAGGACAGAACCAAAATATTTGAGAATGACCCCTACTTATTCAACTCGGTCGGTCTCTTCTTGATACCCTGGAAAGAGAGGTTCGACCTGAATGAAGAAAATATGACAATCGCACCAGTATGGATCAGAATGTATTCCCTTCCGTCAGAATATTGGAAGAAATAAATCTTAATAGACATAGGAAACTCTATGGGGACATTTATCAAAGTATCTGAACAAACAAGATAGAGGAAATACATTTCGTATGCCAAGATATGCATCTACCTGGACATCTCAAGAGGCCTACCAGATGGAATAGAGCTAACATGGGAAGATGAGGATTGGTTTCAAGCTATTGACTATGAGCAGATCCCATTCAGGTGTAGGAAATGTCATGAACATGGGAATTTGTTCAGAGACTGTCCCCAAAATAAGTGACCAGGAGGTAAGCAAGATCAAGAACTTCAGGATGCGGAAGGATTCACCAAGATTCAAAACAAGAAAAGGCAAGCCAGAAAGATATCGGGCCCAGAAGCTCACAAAAGGGTGCAGACTCAGAATCGCTTCACTAACCTTCAGGGTGACCAGGAAACAAAAAATGTCAAAGCAACATCAAAATCCATGATAAACAAACTTCCGAGTAAATAGGAAGGGAAAAATAATAACGATATAAAAGGATATGACAAGAATCTAGCTCCGATAGACTCCTCGAATGGCACTTCTCTGAAATGTCCCGATGAACCTCAGAAAGACTTAGGATCAGGGGAAGGTGCTACTAAGGACATGGAAATAGGGGATCTAGATCTGGATAGACTGGAAGTTGCCTGCTCTAACAAAGTCCCAGCAACAATTCCACCACATCAAGTGTCTCTTTTAGAGAAAGCGATCATCCAAGCCAAGAAAAAAAAAACCTAGGAGTCGTGACTAAAGCTCTTAAAGTCACAGATGGGAAAGGGAAAAACTCAAAGAAAGATAAAAGAGGTAGACCAAGCAATTTTCAGAGAATCAAAGCAATTAGAGAACAACTAGTTGCATCAGGGCGGTATCCAACCATAGACGCAGCCCTATCCCCCTCCAACTAAATCCCCCCTAATGCAGATTACAACCTGGAATATCAGAGGTTGTAACAACGCGTTCAAGAAGCGCCTTATGAAAAGAAGAATCGAGAAGGAAAAATCAGGGATAGTCTTCCTTCAAGAAACCAAATGCTCGGGATAAGACTTAGCGAAAACAACCCAAAAAGTGTGGAAGGGTTGTGAAACGATTGCCATCGATGCCAGAGGTGCGACAGGGGGTCTGGGAATTCTTTGGAATCCATGAGTGGTGACCTTGTTAGGTTTCTTTACCACCAATTTCTCTATTTCAACTGATTTCCACTTTCTCGGAACCAAAATGAGAGGAATCCTCACCAATGTCTATGGACCTCCGAAGGTGGATCAGAAGCAGACCTTCATTGAGTCTCTCTCCGACCTTAAAACAATAGTTATGAACAGGGTTTGGATCATTGGAGGTGACTTTAACTTGATAAGAAATATAGGGAAAAAAAGGAGGTATTCGCAGCTTAAACCCTGCAAGTACTCTTTTCAATAACACTATCTCTGATCTGGATCTGATCGATGTCAGAACTTCCAACGGTCTTTTCACTTGGAATAATAAACAATCAGGGGACAGATGAATTGCTTGTAGACTTGACAGATTCTACTTTCAGAATCGGTCATGATGGTTGGAGGCACCCTCAGAGCGGTCGTCCTTCCAGCGACAGGGTCGGATCATTGGCCCATCACTTTAGCATGGGACAATGTCGGAGTCAACCCCCGCAGACCTTTTCGTTTTGAAAAATTCTAGCTCCTCCAACCAGACTTTCAGGAGAATCTCAAAGACTGGTGGGAGAATTCCCCCCTTGTTAGGGGAACGCGCATGTTTCAATTCCAACAGAAGCTAAAACACCTTAAAGAATGCATCAAAAAATGGAATAAGGAATTCTATGGCAATATATTTCAAGAAAAGCAAGCTTTGGAGATCAAGTTACAACATCTTCAGTCACAAGTTATGCTCAGTGGTTACACTGAGGAGTTGAGACTTCAGAAAAAGACCCTCTTGCAAGATATTAATCTAAGAGAAAGACAGGAGGAAGTCTTCTGGAGCCAAAAGTCACGCATCAAATGGCTCCAAGAAGGGGAACGCAACACTAGTTTCTTCCACAAAGCAACCATACAACACAGACATGGTAATAGGTTGGATAGACTGAAGAAGGAGGACGAAAGTATAGCCGAATCCCAAGAAGATCTAGAGAACACCTTATACTCCCACTTTGCTAATCTTCTACAGGAACCGGATAGGGACAGGCAAGAAGCTCAAATAGAAGTGTTCAATCACATCCCCAAGCTCATCACGGAGGACCATAATCAAATTCTCTACAAATATATTGAGATGGTTGAGGTAGAAACTGCGGTGAATAAAATGGCTAAAGACAAAGCGCTGGGCCTAGATGGTTTCACCACCAATTTTTTCCATGCTAGCTGGAATTGGTTAAAAGAAGAAATAGTGGACCTGGTGGAGGATTCCCGGAAATCGGGGAGCGTTCTCAAAGTGCTCAATTCGACTTTCTTGGCTCTCATTCCTAAAGAAATCAGAACCGAAGACCCAGGCAAACTTAGACCGATTTCCCTGTGCAGTGTAATCTACAAAATCATCTCTAAGGAAATATATAATCATTTAAAACCCATCCTTCCTCTTATCATTTCTCCGGAGCAAGCTGGTTTTGTGGAAGGCAGACAAATTTTGGATGGTATAATTCTTATCCACGAAACCATCCATTCACTCAGAACAACCAGGACCCCAGGTATGCTTCTGAAACTCGATCTATCTAAGGCCTATGATAAACTGAACTGGCAATTTTTGGGTGGAATTTTAAAAGCTTTTGGATTTGTAGAAGATTGGATTAAATGGATTATGAACATGATTTCCTCTGCTTTTTTTTTTCTATTCTGGTTAATGGTTCTCCCTCGAGGCCTTTCAATGCAACCAAAGGAATAATACAAGGAGATCCTCTTTCTCTGTTCTCTTCATTATTGCAGCTGAAGGGCTTGGAAGACTTCTCAAGAACAGAAGAGCCGAGAATAAAATCCAGGGTTTATCCCTAACGGACGGAATGGATCCCCAAACTCACCAACAGTTCATAGATGATAATATGCTGATGGGACCATCTTCAGTTCAAGAATCTAGGGCAATAAAAGACTGTTTGAATACATTTCTTGAAGCTAGTGACCTAGAAATAAACAAGGAGAAATCTCAGACCTATTTCTTCAACACCCCCAGGATCACAAAGCGAAACATCTTAAGGATCCTGGATTTTTTGAAAGGAAGCTTCCCCTCGAAGTATCTTGGTGCTCCAATGGCTGAGTCAACTATCAAACAGGTCTCATGGAAAGAATTGTTAGACAAAATTAACAAAATCTTAGTCTATGGACCTTCAGAGCTCTTAATTTTCCTAGCAGACTCATCTCGATGAAATCGGTATTGCAGGCCATGCCCATGTATCTTTTCTCAGTTTTGGCTGCCCCAAAATCCATCATTAAACAAATCAGGAACATCCAACGGAATTTCCTCTCGGGGGGATCGAAAGATAAAAGAAAATGGCCTTTGGTGGACTGGCAAACCATATGCACCCCGAAAGGCATGGGAGGGCTGGGCCTCAGAGACCCTTTGGATAATAACAAAGTGATGAGCATAAAAAATTGGTGGAGATGGGTGAACTATAGCAACGAGCCCTGGGCCAAACTGTGGCATTTGAAATATGCGCCTCACTAGTCTAAAAAATCCCTAGTTAGGTTCGGCAAAGATATTCCAGGATCCTCCATATGGAATACCGCTCAAGAAAATAGGGGTCTGGTTAAAAAACACAGCTTTTGGGAAGTCCGTAACAGCCAAACAACAAGATTTTCAAGTGAAGCTCTAAACCAAGAACCGACCATTGCCTGTGGGGAAGACACTCCTCTCCTACGCTCTTTCCTCCATAACAATCCCATGGCTAAGGTAGCAGAGTTCTGGGATAACAAAAATTCAGACCAGAGGGTCAAGATATGGAAGGCCAAGCGATGGTGGCAAGACAAGGCACCAGTAGGAGACATCAAAACTTTTATAGCAGAGCTTTCCAAGAAAAGGTTCTCCAAGAGTGAGGATCCTGACAAGCTAAGATGGGGGTACTCAACCTCTGGCAACTTCAATCCAAAAGAAGCGCTAGGTCTGTTAACGGAAACCCTACACATTTCCCTAGAAGACAAATGGATTAAATTATGGAAGGGAGGGTGGTGGCCCAAAATATCTATTTTCTACTGGCTTGTCATAAAGCGCCGTATTCTAACATGGGACAACCTTTAGGTCAGGGGATTTCAGGGGCCATCCCGATGCCCCATGTGTGAAGAAAAGAATGAATCTATGAATCATCTATTGGACGAGTGCAGGATAGCTAACTCAGTGTGGGAGAAGGGGACTTTGATCTTCAGAAGAGATCATAGACACAGGGGACGTCCGGATATCACAATCGTGGAATGGCCCCTCAACAGCTTCAAAAAAAAAATAGTGAACCGCCTGTGGGAACTTTTCCCTGGCTTCACAATGTGGGAAATATGGAAAACTAGAAATAAACGGACTTTGGAGAATAAAGCAAGGAAACTCGAAGAAATATGGAACTCCATCGAAACCCATATGAAAGAAACTATAACATTGCAATCTTGGACGCAGGAGGAATTTGCAGCGGAAAGCAATGAACGTAGTATACTGCAGGCTTTTGGGTTCACAGAAACACCTCCTGATAACTCGATGGTTTGTTCATGCCCAGTGCAAGTCTCCAGCCCGCAATCTTGGAATCCCCCTTCAGAAGGAACCTTTAAACTCAATATAGATGGGGCGGCCAAAGGAAATCCAGGCCCTGTTGGTTATGGAGGTGTTATCTGTAACTCGGAAGGATTCATCCTCAGTCTGTTCTGGGGCTCTATAGGGTCAAATACAAACAATATGGTTGAGATAGAAGGCCTGATCAATGCCCTGACCTAGGCAAGGCAAACCAGGAAAATGCCTCTAATGGTGGAAGGAAATTCCCAAATCATAATAAACATGGCTTGCAAACTCCAGGCAGGAACCCTTACGTCCCAAATTTCCAAAAATTGGCGATGGGAGAGTAGGTTACAGGACCTAAAGCATATCCTCAGTGGAGAGGAAGCTCTCCTGTTGTTGCATGTCAAGAGGGAAGGGATCAGGGTGGTAGATGCCATGGCTAACGTAGGAATGGAGAGCAAGTTTTCTTTCCATGCAGAGACAACAGAGGATGACGGAAAAACACAACAAATCTGGAGCAAAGGCTACAAGTTGGGGGATGAGGATGCAAGACGAAGCGCTCAACATTCCCCATGAGAATGCCAGATGGCTTTGATCTGAGGGGTGGCACGAAGACGGCGTTTCGATGTCAAAGGAGGGCCCACTTCAGTCTAGTCGCTATACGGGGCAGGACAAGGGATTTTTCGCTCGCCAGCTAGGGAATGGTAAGGCCTATCTTACCCTGTGGTTCTCCTTCGACTATCTTAGTCCTACACAAGGCCTGGCTATGGAGCACATGGATCCTAAGCCTGACAACCGTCATTATGGAAGGAAATAGAGGCTTTTTAGGCATTTCGAAGGCAGTCTTAAAGAAGGATCCGTGGGAACGAGGGAGTTCAGAAGTGCAGGTACTGTACCTACCATTGATTATGATAAAAAGATCTCTGTGCTGGAGGGCCAGATCATCTAGCATGCTGTAAAACTTACAATCGCGAATCGCTCGCAAAGGATGAGAGATTGGATCGAGCGTGGTAAGGGGTAGGGTATTATGGCAGGACCAGGGAGAGGTAAGGATGGCGGCTACAGGAGGTTTTCATTGGTAGAGGCAAGCCTTATTTATACTCATATGTTGGATGCCTTGTTCCTATCTAAGTTTCTTTACTCCTTGCTGGTATTATCCTCTGGCTGGCCGAGAGTCTGCACCATGCCAAGGCTGTGGAGAGCACGTTCCAAATCGAGGGGCTTGAATCAAAGGAGTAACCTAGGTGAGGTGTCTACTGATGCGGAGGAGCACTCCATGCCCCAAGACAGGGGTGTGCCGAACGCTGCTCCCTTTACTTGGGGAGACTAGTATATGGTGGAAATGCCCTCAACGGTCGAGGATTACATTGCAATTCTGGAGATCGATCTCCTCAGGGAGTTCAAAATGATAATGGGTGGCCCACTACTCCTAAACCCTTTCTGGTCTGCGCGGATTTTTCTAGCCCGCGACATTCAAGCTAGGATTCAAATGGTCAAGGGGATTCCCGAAGTTATGGCCACTATTCGCAGAGGCCAATAGGAGAGTGCAACGAAGTTTTGCTTGCTTGAGCAGATTACTCAAAATTTGCTGGCCAATCCTGAGGAGGAATATTCGAACCTGGGACACACACCGACAAATTCACCAGCCTCTGCAATTCAGCCCCCCTGAGAGGCCGAAAGCTAATGTATGCAGGTGGTGGGAGTTATCCTGGCCTCAGGGTATTCATGCGTTGATTTGCTCTTGTGCTGGAATTCAGAGGTTTCTCTAGCTTTGGTATTTCTTGCTGTTCTACAAGTTTGTCTATTGGCTATAATGTCGTTTGGCTATAATGGCTCTTTTTGTTTCTAGTATGTAAAAACATGGCTTGCAAACTCTAGGTAGGAACCCTTACGTCCTAAATTTCCAAAAATTGGCGATGGGAGAGTAGGTTACAGGACCTAAAGCATATCCTCAGTGGAGAGGAAGCTCTCCTGTTGTTGCATGTCAAGAGGGAAGGGAACAGGGTGGCAGATGCCATGGTTAACGCAGGAATGGAGAGCGAGTTTTCTTTCCATGCAGAGACAACAGAGGATGACAGGAAAACACAACAAATCTGGATCAAAGGCTACAAGTTGGGGTATGAGGACGCAAGACGAAGCACTCAACATTTCGCATGAGAATGCCAGATGGCTCTGATCTGACGGGTGGCATGAAGACGGCGTGTCGATGTCAAAGGAGGTCCCACTTCAGTCTAGTCGCTATATGAGGCAGGACAAGGGATTTTTCGCTCGCCAACTGGGGAATGGTAAGGCCTGTCTTACCAAGCGGTTCTCCTCCGACTATCTTAGTCCTACACGAGGCCTGGGTACAGAGCACGTGGATCCTAAGCCTGACAAACGTCATTATGGAAGGAAAGAGAGGCTTTTTAGGCATTTCGAAGGCAGTCTTAAAGAAGGATCCATGGGAACGAGGGAGTTCAGAAGTGCATGTACTGTACCTGCCATTGATTATGATAGAAAGATCTTTGTGCTGGAGGGCCATATCATCTATCATGCTGTTAAACTTACAATCGCGAATCGCTCGCAAAGGATGAGAGATTGGATCGAGCGTGGTAAGGGGCAGGGTATTATGGCAGGACTAGGGAGAGGTAAGGATGGCGGCTACAAGAGGTTTTCATTGGCAGAGGCAAGCCTTATTTATACTCATATGTTGGATGCCTTGTTCCTATCTAAGTTTCTTTACTCCTTGCTGGTGTTATCCTTTGGATGGTCGAGAGTTTGCACCATGCCTAGGCTATGGAGAGCACGTTCCAGAGCGAGGGGCTTGAATCAAAGGAGGAACCCAGGTGAGGTGTTTGTTGATGTGGAGGAGCACTCCATGCCCCAAGATAGGGGTGTGCCGAACGCTGCTCCCTTTACTTGGGGAGACTAGTATATGGTGGAAACGCCCTCGGCGGTCGAGGCTTACATCGCAATTCTAGAGATCGATCTCCTCAGGGAGTTTGAAATGATAATGGGTGGCCCACTGCTCCCAAACCCTTTCTGGTCTGCGTGGATTTTGCTAGCCCGCGACATTCAAGCTAGGATTCAAATGGTCCAGGGGATTCGCGAAGCTATGGCCACTATTCGCAGAGGCCAACAGGAGAGTGTAGCAGGGTTTCACTTGCTTGAGCAGATTACTCAAAATTTGCTGGCCAATCCCGAGGAGGAATCTTCGAACTCGGGACACATGCCGACAAATTCACCAGCCTCCGCAATTCAGCTCCCCCGGGAGGCCAGAAGCTAATGTACGTAGGTGGTGGGAGTTATCCTGGCCTCAGGGTATTCATGCGTCGATCTGCTCTCGTGCTGGAATTTAGAGGTTTCTCTAGCTTTGGTATTTCTTGTTGTTCTACAAGTTTGTCTATTGGCTATAATGTCGTTTGGCTATAATGGCTCTTTTTGTTTCTAGTCTGTAAAAATCTGTAAAAGCTCTGAAGGGGTAATCGATAATAGGTCTGTAGGTCTTAATGCCTCTTTTTATTTCCAGTATGCAGTGGCTCTTTATTGTAATTATGGCAGTAACGGGTCTCATTGAGATATAGAGACGGAAGACACCTATTTTTTGGATTGTAAGTAGGATCAGGCTCTTCCAAGTCTGATCTTAGGCATGGTCTAGTCAGCAGTAACAGACATTTTTCAGTCGGGTCCTTCATGGGCCATAGGTCAAGCTCCATCGACCTATGGTTCAACCACGCCTTGTATCATTTTTGTATTATAATAGAATCTCTTACTTACAAAAAAAAAGTAACAGTCATGGGAGAATAATTAACCAAGGCACGCACAACATATATGTGATCTATAAGTAAGTTTATAACAAGAAATTTGTTGACAACCGAGTTGATGAGAACATAATATATTGACAAGTGAATTTGTCAATGAACATGATGTCGATGAAAGTGTTGTGAATGAGCACGAAGTCATTGCTAAGGTTTTCGACAATAACCGCATTTTTAATACATGGTCAATACTAGTTACATAGTAAATTGTATAATTAAAAGACTTTTGGTTACAAAGTTGTAAGTCAATTTTCTATTTTATTAGAGTCACTCAAAACTTGCACGAAGATTCATATATACAAATATGTGAAAGGACCAATATTTAACAACACCCTTGAATTATTATAAGAAATAAAATGATCACTTGAGCACAATTTTTATCTTCAAGAACATGGCCAGTACCACCTTACAAAATCAATTTTTATAATTAAGCACTTTTTCCTAGAAAGTTGTAAACGGTGTATCTAGTTTATGAAAGTCACTAAAAATTTGCAATTTGCACTCCGATTCATATGTAGAGAAGGCCTGGATGACCCATGTTTAACAACACATCTACATTATTACAAGAACTAATCTTATTGTATTTCACCTTTAAAAACTTAGTTAATACCTCCTTGCATAATTAGTTCTTTTGTTTATAACATTTTTAGCTATGGTTTGTTATAATTGGGTATCTATTTTATGAATGTCACTCAAAACTTGCACTAAGATTCATATGCATGAGTGAAATATTTATTTTATCTAAGTCACTTAAAACTTGTATTCACATTCATATGTAAAAAAGAGTCCAAAAACTATTAAAAAATGTCACACAATCCAAGACTAAGTTGGTTCAAACAAGCTTTAACCATAGAGTTTCCCCATAGCCAAACCCATTTAGCAATCTACCCCATAGAACTAATCAAAATAAGTATTTTCTCATACCCCATAAAACTAATCAAAATAAGTATTTTCTCATAAATTAATACAGTTCACCCATCACTCATTACCTTGATTAATGTTTAAAAAAGTAAAGAAAGAAAATTTGATCTTATTCAAATGAAATGCATATCATTATGCATCAACTTTAAAACTTCACTTGCTAACCAAAACTTCACAACAAACTTTATACATAATTGTATTTAATTATCTACAAATTAAAAGCTTCCTTGAAAATTTTATATGTGCAAGAAAAGCTTGTAAAATAATTTTCTACAAGTTGGTACATTATTCACTAAGTTCTTCTCTTATGCCTCGAGATAAGAGCTACGTGGATAAGTCACTATGATCCTATATCTGACCTGAAAGTATCACGATGTAGCTCTTATATCAAATTGACATATAAGACCTTTTTATTCATAGAACAAAGGACCTCTTCTATAATACCTTGATTACTTAATTTACAAAAACAAGTATATATATTTTGCTTCCCTAGATATTTGAATTTATAATTAAAAAGAAGAAAAGCATACTTAATCATCAAATTTGAATCTTGAAAGAAGATATCATTTACTATTTACTAGAAAACCGAACTTATAATTTAAAAAAAAAAAAACCACACGTTCTTAATCATCAAATTTAGTAAAACTGGACCTTGAAAAAAGAAATGTCATTACTGGTTACTATACGTGCTCAGTCTAACTATTCCCAATATCTTATTTGGGGAGTAGAGAATGTACCGAGAATTCAACTTTGAAAAAGACATGTCACCATCGTTTTACACCAGATAACCAACCTCAATATTATATACCTAACATATATTTATATATAGTTTAGGTTTCAAATTTAGATTTTATAATAAAAAGTTGGTGCAAAGCACGTGCCATTGGGCTAAAAGTGTCTTCAAAACACATTTGATATACTAATGGATGTATTAGCATCCTTCAATGTATATTCACATTATTCAGACATGTTTAGTTAATTAACACAATATATCTTAAATATGTTTTATTTAATTAATTAGCACTCATATATCTTAAACATGCTTTTAATTAATTAGCACATGGTCATGCTGGTTTTTTTTTTTTTTTTTCAGGAAGAAAAAATCAGTCCTTGTTATTCTTCATTAAGAATCAAAC
>LPNX010280241.1:248236-290219 GCA_001517045.1 Pseudotsuga menziesii
TACAGACAATTGATTGGTAGCTTATTGTACTTGAATCATTTGAGACTAGACTTGTCATATGTTGTTAGTGTTGTTGCTAGGTTCATGCAGGAGCCACATGAGATGCATTGGAGGGTAGAAAAGGGAATCTTGCACAACGTGCAGGTTACTAGAGAGTTTGGGATTCACTATGATGCTGGTGCTCAACTAGATCTGGTGTAATACCCCATGTGTTAAGCCCCATACATATGTAATTTTAAAATTGTTTATTATTGTGGAACATGGTGCTGGAAAAAGGGTATTTAAGGACCTAGAGACATTATTATTATTTTGTAAATAATTAATTAATGAAAACAACATGCACATCGGGGACCACTAAAAGAGTATTGGAGGCCTAGATCCACAATGAGAGGGGGAATGGGGACATTCCTAGCACTTTAGAACTTGTATGGTTGATATTGGTCTATATTTATGCCTTGGTGCCTTTATTAGTTGATGCCATCACCCAAGCATTGTACAACTAACCCAACTTTTTATTATTTTTAACCTATGTTGGTACTATTGGTACTTAATCATCAAATTTGAATCTTGCAAGAAGATATCATTTACTATTTACTAGAAAACCGAACTTATAATTAAAAAAAAAAAAACCACACGTTCTTAATCATCAAATTTAGTAAAACTGGACCTTAACGTCATTACTGGTTACTATACGTGTTAAGTCTAACTATTCCCAATATCTTATTTGGGGAGTAGAGAATGTACCGAGAATTCAACTTTGAAAAAGACATGTCACCATCGTTTTACACCAGATAACCAACCTCAATATTATATACCTAACATATATTTATATATAGTTTAGGTTTCAAATTTAGATTTTATAATAAAAAGTTGGTGCAAAGCACGTGCCATTGGGCTAAAAGTGCCTTCAAAACACATTTGATATACTAATGGATGTATTAGCATCCTTCAATGTATATTCACATTATTGAGACATGTTTAGTTATTTAACACAATATATCTTAAATATGTTTTATTTAATTAATTAGCACTCATATATCTTAAACATGCTTTTAATTAATTAGCACATAGTCATGCTGGGTTTTTTTTAGGAAGAAAAAATCAGTCCTTGTTATTCTTCATTAAGAATCAAAGGGCCTTGGTAACAGCCGCCCAAAAGGGAAAACATCAGCAATGTATACATCAAGACGATAATGAATCACGTCCAATCGCAGCCAGGGGGAATTGAGTGCAATAACAAGTGTTCCCATCAGAAATCAGCCTCATCATGTAGATGATCGATCTCCATCATCCTATCTATCGGGAAACATAGGACCAGAGCTGCGGTCCAAAAGAGACACTCAGTCAACGTACAGTACATGTCCAAAAAGGGGAGAGATCCCCAAAACAATGCTCAATAGAGCTGGAAGGAGTCACTAGTGACCAAATGGTCATCAAAAAATTCGAAAAAACACCCAAAACCTGGAGAGAAAGTGAGTGCTTGTTTTAAAAGACGGTATGCAATCCCATTGTATTCCCGATAGATGTGACTGATGGTGAGATCTTGGAAGCTTTTAAGAAGCTTTTGAGATTCCCTGCACTAGTGAAGGAGCTCTGGTGGGGAGAGAGCAGTAATACCTTTAGCTCAATTGATAATGACCTGTGAGTCACCGTAAATACATGCTAAAGGGATTCCCATCATTTGGGACGAGTGCAGAAGTGCCCATAGGCCTAGAAGTTCTGCTTTTGTATTGGATCCATGTCCAACCCCCAGCGCAAAATCTAGACGGTGGTTCTCATTAAGATACAAACAAAACCCAATGCCTGTTGTTGAAGAAGTAGATGCTCCATCGAAGTAACCACATGGGAAAATCATGAGTGGTCTAGGCCCGATCTGTCTGTCTAATTTTGTTTTCCTTCCCTTTGTGACAGGCCGAGAGGAAGAAATATGTACAGCATTTAAGATCTGGTGCATAACACTCAAAATATTTACCTTATTACCATCAAATACAGCTCTGTTACGAGCTTTCCAAACAGCCCATATCGCAAAATGAGGGATGAAAAAAAGAGCCGAGCTGCGGTGATAGGAGGTGACCCAATCTTCAAAAAAAACTGAAATAGAGTCAGCTACAAGAGGTATACTCAGCTGCAACTGATCACATACAGTTCCCAATATACTTCTCCATGTCGGACAGCAAGTGAAAATGTGGTGGACAGTTTCTTCATTTGCAAAACACAAGGAGCAAATACCTGGCCCGATTTTCCCTCTTTTCTGTAAATTGTCCTAGCTGAGAATTTTATTTTTGAAAACTAACCATGTAAAACATCCAATCTTCCTTGGAAGGAGGCTCGACCAAAGAGAAATGTATAGTCGGCTACCCAGAACTGGTTGATATGAATTGACAATACATTCATAGACTTTATCAGCAGAGATCAAACCATTAATTTTATTATATTCCTAAATCAGCGAGTCAATTTCCGTAGTTAAGTGAATGCCAGTCAGATCCAGGTACCTGATAAAAGAGTTCCAAATATTTTTCCAATCACCTTGTAGATATAATTCTTCAGCAGTGAACCAGTAGTGAAGAGCATCTGGTAGAGAATTATGTGCATGAGCAAGAGTTTTAATTCCCAAGTCCTCCAGATATGTTCTAAGATCTTCAGGAAAGTGAAAAGAAGCAGGATTGCCAATCACAGGATCAGTACCAATCAGTATATCCTTACCATTCCCCACTTGCCAAGTAAGATGGGATCCCATCCAGGGTAGAGTTTGAATAAACCCCCTCCAGATAGCTAATACTCCCCTCGTATTGAACTTTTTCTCCCAGAGCCAAGAGATAACAGTGGATTGCCTCAGATATTTAGAGATGAGTACTCGATGCCAAAGACTATCACTGAAGAGGACTCTCCAAAAAGTCTTAAGACGGAGAGCAATGCTGAACCAATGAAGATTTTTGATTCCCCATCCTTCAAATTTCTTTGGCCAAGATAAGTCCGACCAGCACACAAGGTGATATTTACGAGCATTCCCTGATGATCCCCATAAGAAAGCAAAAGTTATACTTCTGAGCTTATTCAGGATAGAGACCGGTAATGGAGCTAATCCCATCCAATAGACATGGATGCTTGAGAGAACTGATTGTACAAGAACCAATCTGCCTCCCAAAGAGAGCAGCTTGTGTGTCCACAGACTGATTTTCTTTTTCGAATTTTTGTACAAGCCAAAGCCAATCCTTGGATCTGTACCCCAAGGGCTTGATAAAGAACCCAAGATACTTGAAGCCCGTAGAGATGGGGAGCAATTTATAAGGGATAACTCTGGTAATATTAATGAGTTCCGGAGCAGGAATATTGTTATGAAGAAGTACAGATTTATCCAGACTGATAGACATACCTGATGCTTTACAAAAGGTTTCAAGTATCACATCAAAAGTAGCCCATTCTTGAAGAGTTCCAGTGCCCAAGAGGATAACATCATCAACAAAGAGAAGGTATGTCAGGGCAAGAGATGAGGTGATTTTGATTCCTCGAATAAGACCATGGCTACGGGCATCAGCTATTAACAGACTAAGGCCTTCAATGACAAGAATGAAGAGCAGTGGAGAAAGTGGGCATCCTTGACGAATGCCACGCGAGGCAGGAAAAAAATTTGTGGGGGTGCCATTGATAAGTACAGCAAAGGTTGCAGAGGAGATACAGCCCATAATCCAGTTGACAGTTTGAAGGGGGGCACCAATCTAAATCAGAATGAGGCGGATAAAGGTCCAATTTACCCTGTCAAAATCCTTTATGAGATCAAGCTTAAGGATGAAAGCACAGAGATTTTTAGATTTTATAGAGTCAAGAGATTCCCGAACAATACCAATGGGATCAACGATCTGGCGATTTTTGAGAAACCCATATTGTTCCTGAGATATGTCGGAGTCCAGGAAGGGCTTGACTCTTACCGCAATGACTTTTGAGATAAGTTTGTACAGAAGATTGCATAGGGAAATGGGTCTAAAGTTAGCAAAGGTCTGCGGCTTGTCCTTTTTGGGAATGAGGGCAATAAAGGTAGACTTCAGAGAGCTGTGAATGATACCTGAAACTCTAGTCAAATCAACAACTGATAATAGATCCAACCCCAAAAGATCAAAGAAATGCAGGTAGAACTCTCCAGCCATCCGGTCCTGGGATTTTATCTTTTTTGAAAGATTTAAGAGCATGTTCTACTTCCCCAAGAGTAACCTGACAGGTAAGAGCTGCGGCCTTCTCAGTAGGTATCATCCTGGGATAAAGGAGGATAACCTTAAGCTGGTGATATAGACTCGTTCCCCCATCATCTTTGAAGATATTTGCGAAATGAGATTCACCAAGTTCTTTTAGTGAGGTCTCATCCTCAAATGTAGTACCTGCCTCATCTGAAAGGGACCAAATAGTGTTCTGGTTTCTCCGACCTGATGCTAGCATATGAAAGTACTTCGTATTCGAGTCACCCTGCAGATCCCATTTTGTTCTACTTTTCAGTTGCCAAGTGAGAAGAGAATGATTCATAATCAATTTCCTCTTTGATCTGAGAAGGGTGAGTTGAGCCATATCACTTGACGATAAAATACCACTGTAAGAGCTGGTGAGGAGGGAGGAAATGGACTTTTCAATAAAGATTAAGTCCTCATCCATCCTGGTCTGTTTTTTGTTGATCCACAGTTTGGCTTCAAGTTTGAGAGTGCGAAGCTTGAGATGGAGAGAGTCAAGAACAGAGTCAGAGTCAATCTGCGAGAGGAGATGCCACTTTGAAGATACCCAGTCCGTAAAATCCTGTTCGTTAAGCCAAGATCAATTAAATTTGAAAGGGTAGTTGAAAGAGGTTCTTTGCTTGTTCCACTCCAGAATAATAGGATAGTGGTTTGAGATGTCCGAACAGTGTGTCCAAACTCTATGGATCCCTAGGGAAGGGATTAAGGAACCCGAGATCAAAAAACGGTCCAGTCTTTTACTAATGCCTTCTGATCCAGCACGACCATTACGCCACGTAGGGCCTGCAGATGGGGGGGCCAGATCCTGTAAGTCTAGTGTATCAAATAGAGATAAGAAGTACCCAGAAAGGGGGTCCGGTGTGGGGTTGTGTCCCCAAACCTCCGAAGAGTGCAAAGTCAGGTTTAGATCGCCACCAAGAATTAGGTTGGGGGTATTGAGAAAGCCACTGGTGAGAGCATTTTCCCAGAAAGATTCACGGTTCTTATAGGGACCATAAGTATTGAGGATAGATAATGGATAAGTGAGACCTCTAAAGGATGCTTGAAGGAGGATTCCAACACAAGTATGATAAGCACGGCACCTGACTTTGTGTGGGTTCTAGGCTGAGACTAGACCACCAAAGAGTCCTATGGCATCGATTGCACAGTACTCCCAAGATGGGAAAAGCTTAGAGAAACCCAAAAAAGCAGGAAAGGTGCTGTACATGGTTTCTTGAAGAAGAACCATGTCCGGCCTGAGAAAGTGGAAGAGAGATCGGAGGCGGTGAAGTTTGGCCTTGCCTCCAAGGGCCCTGACATTAAGAGAGATTATCTTCATGGAGCATCGCGATGGGGAGACAAGGCTCTAAGTCCCCGGGGAGGCAAGACATCAACAGCTTCACTTAAGCGGGCATAAAGGGGAAAGTATGGGGGGGAAGCAGGGGAGAGATTCTTGTTCCCCTTTTTTTTCCTGATAGTTACATTTGCGAAACGTATGGAGTTCAGAGGTAAAGTTGTGGGAGAGGTAGGAGTAGAAGCTGTGAAAATGGAGAGGGTATGTTTGAGGGAAGGATCAAAGAACGAAGGTGAAGTAGTTGGACTGGTGGGGGAGGGGGGAAGTGCAGGTGTGGTGACCCGAGTCCCCAAAGGCGGAAACTCAACTAGTGAGGAAAGAGAGGGTACAGGAGCATCTAGAGTAGAGGAATTATGGGACAGAGGTGTCGAGACCGTCGTGGTAAGTGGTAGGGGATCACCAGTAGCTTCCGCAGGGGGATGGTAGGGGGGAGAAGCCACCCCATGCAGTGCATCGGCCAACAGAGAGGTGGGTAGTGTCTCGTGAGCAAAAAAAGGTGGCCGAGAGGCGTTAGACAGAGCTTCAATAGGGTGGGACAATATTGTAGAAATAGACACCCCATGCGGTGGATCGACCAACGGAGAGGTGGGGAGTACCTCATGTTCAAATAAAGGAGGCCGAGAGGAGTTAGACAGAGTTTCCTTAGAATGAGACAATATGAGTCCATCTATATCATTTAAATACGAGTCTGAGACATAATCTGTAGGAAAGGGGGAAGTATCAAGAGTACCTGGTGGCGACCGGGTTTGTCTGCAGTTTTTTATATCAGTAGACTGGAGAATGTCAGAGCCCGAGTCAAAGGAAATGACGCCTCAGATGTCCAGTCTCGTGACATAAATTGCACCTGAAAGGAACTTTGAGGTAATCTAACTTCTGAATAAAAAGGAGTTCCCCACAGAGAACTTCCACATCAGCAGGTAAACCCGAGGATACATCCATTTCAACCAGAACTTTTGTTACCCTTTTGTAAAAAACGAGGAGAAAATCTGTCTCAACGGCCACGAACCTTCCGATGGTATTAGCAATACCTTACAACACATTTTTATTCCATAAGGGGAAAGGTAAGTGGGGAAGTAAAACCCATAAGTGTCGTTTTGCTATCCGTTCTTTAAGTGGATCGAACCGAGGATGCCAGCAGTCCAGCACCAGAGAGCCGGTCCCCATTCACCAGATTCCTTCCAAGATTTTCGTACAGTGAATGTCCTCAAGAAATACGAATACTATCCAACCCCTGGATAATAGACTAATCGTAGGAACATAGTCTATCAGAGGCTTCCAGTTCACCGTTGCCCATTCTATCCATTCCATTCTGTTCATGCGGGCATACTCTAAACGCCTTATCAGTGCATGGGAGTAGAGGGCAGACACTCTATCCATATATATATCGTTCCCTAGTACAAAATGGTAACGCCCCTCCTGGGCCTTGATGCATTTTGTGTTTCTTTTCCGGCGGGACCGAGACAGAGTGGTCTGTTTGTGCATTTTAAACCGAAAGCTGTGACCAAAACAAAAGACTTCCTTTCTGTGGAGTCCACCTCAGTAGAGCCCCAAGTGGTGACGAGGAGCACAATGGCACCAACGACCTTGTCCTCGTGAGCCAGGTCACCAATAAGTCAAACCCTCAAAGAAGAATGATAAAAAACGGAAGAAAAAACCTGATTAGAAACCCTAGACCCCGATGGCGATGTGTCCTTCTCAGAATGATAAAGTCAAACCCTAGTAAATGAGAGAAAACCTAAAAACTAACCCTACTTTGAAATCCTAGATGATTGTGACCGAAACGTTGAAGCTTAAAATATAGCCCCACCAGCAACCCTGGTTAAAACCCAACGCGTGGGAATGCAACAAAGTGGTTGCACACCGGAATGATGCAAAGGACATGTGCTGCTTGTGACAGAGCATGTGATACCCAACACCTCGTGAATCCAGGGTTCCAAGGTCAACCAAGCCCGATAATAAGACAGACAGGAAGAGGAAAAACAAAAGGGACAATGAAAACCAAGCAAGGTGTTTGTACCCGGCCGCAATACCAAGCGCTGTCAGTCTGTAAGTGATGAACTTCCCACTTTTTTTACCCTTGGTTGGTACTAGTCCCCCAGCTAAGGGGAGGGACTCCAAGAGACTGACCACACCAGACCTCCCTGCAAAACAGTAAGTAACCCTAAACGCAGGACCAGACAAAGGGTAGTATACACCAGAAAATGTGGGTAGAGTCAAGTTGAAAATCGTGATCTTCCCTGAAAGGCAGGCAGTTAACGCCAAGTGCAGCACCGTCGGCCTTTGCAAGGGTAAACCAGGTCAGGACAGGGTTCGTCGAGGGCCGAGGGTTTCTCCATTCTCCCTTCGCATTCAAATTCCATAACCTCTCTACATGGTCATGCTGGTTGATAATACATGAACGCCCAAATTTTTAATATTAAAATGGTAGAAAGTCTTTCATAGGATAGAAGGAGCTATTTTTATTTTATTTTATTATTTTTAAATATAGTATGATTAAATTTTTTAATAATAATCTATTTTTAAGGAAATGCATGCTTTTAACCATTAGGCCCACTCATGCTATACAATTTAACATGGCAAAATGTCTCTTCATATGAGAGAAGGAACAATTTTTTTTAAAAATATGGTATGATTAAATTTTTTCTATGAGTTAATTTGTAATTTTGTTGTTTATTAATGTAGATTTATTTTAAAATTGAATTTATCAAGTATTTAGACGCATTTAATTTTTTGAGGTGTAATTTTTTTTTTAATCTTAAATTTTGTACATGTCCAAAAAAAAGTTTATACCTCATGAAATTTGATCTATTTTCATGCTTGATAGATTTTGGTTTAAGATGGATCTATGCTGGTTTTATTTTTTATTTTATGAGCCAACTTGGAATTTTTTAATTAATTTTTATTTGGTTATAATTTTTTAGTTTATGAGCCCACGTGATTTTTTTAATTACTTTATATATTTGTTAACATTACACAACATTACATCTCCATCTCCTCCATTATGGACTCTAAAGCACCTAGCTACTATCAATTGAATAAAATATAGGATTGCCCTATTTTTTTGTTCTTATTTTTCACTAAAATATTGAGTTGCCCAGCCTCGTCATCAACACTTTTAACAAGAACAAGGATATTTTCTTTAGGTAGCTCATAAGCAATTCATCTTATGTAAGTGAGAAAATTAAAATTTATCAATCTTTGAATTCCCTATTCTCATTGCGTCAAAAGCTTGGGTTATTTTCTCATGGAAGTTGCGCTTTCTTGTGTCATATTTCTCATTGAAGTACAATTATCGAAGACACCTTTGCAACATAGACAATATAGAACACAATTAATTTTTTGTTCTTAAGTCAAAGAGAACTAAAATGGACTTCCAAGCTTATATCTAACCTTCCTAAAATGTTCTAAGCATTTGAGTAGTTGTATTTTGTTTCGGGGCTTGAGATATTAAGCAAGGATCCTGTCGCGGGGCTACATCGGCCCAACTAATTTTTTTTCGTTTTTGGTAGCCCATGCGGCACTGCTTGGAGCCTGGCCAAGGGTGAGACCAACTCGGTAGGACTTCCGACAAACTACACGTACTTGCGGAAACCTCTTAACACTTTACCAATTTACACTTATACTTATGTTACACTTGTGTTCTCTTACTTAGTCAAATTACTTATGCAAATATCCACAATTAACATATCCAACACTGAGCCAATTTTACAAGAAACACAAGGATATGGGTGGCACCCCAAAACCGAGCATGCCTGAGTTCACTTTTATAAGATGTGCAAGATAAAAATGGTTACAATAGTTGAAGGGTGCCTGTAGGCTTGCCCAACTGAAGGAGCGCCTAACTAGCTAACTCTACGAGAAGAAACCCCAATAAATATGCTATTTCACAAATTTGATGCATCTCTCTTATTGTTGCTGCAGGCCTATTTTTTTTTATTGTTTGCTTCAACTTTTTGTTTATTGCTTTCATATGTTTGTCAGTAACTATGATGCACCGATTTCAGTTATGAAGGCCACTGCCATAAGTAAACGCAGATGGCCAATCCAATACCCATCCTACCTAGGATTGTGATTTCAGCTATGGAGGTCACATCCATGAGCAAACGTAGATGGCCAGTCCAATACCTATTTTGTAAGATTGTTATGCTCCTAAGATTTCCCTGAAATCTTCTAAAATTTGTCACTATGATTGCATCATAAACTACAATGTGTATACAAACATTGACATGATGATGAATGATGTCATGCATTTCCCTTGAATCTTCTAAAAGTAGTCCTTACTATGATTGTGTCATAAACTACAATGTGTATACAGACATTACACATTGACATGATGATGAATTATGTCAGGCATTTCCCTTGAATCTTCTAAAAGTAGTCCTCACTATGATTGTATCATAAACAACATTGTGTGTACTAACATTGACATGATGATGAAGTTATTGATATTTTCTTGTGAAAGAAGAAACTAATTGTAAGTTAAGGTAGCCGGTGCCTTCTAAAAAAACACGCTAAACAATAGAGCTTATGGTTTGCTTTATGAAAATATAGTCACTAAAAGTGTACTTATTAATATACGATCCATTTTTCTTTATTACCTTGTCTCCCAATTTGTGGTGATGCATTTTTCGTCTAGTTAACAACCCATGTTGCTTCTCATTTCTTAAAAGTTATTTGTTGTATCAGTTGGGAACGATATGTATCACTTTGTACACAACCAATGGAATTTCCTAGCCCCAAGGGTTAGCTCAATTGGTAAGACGTGCACACACTCTCTCAGTTCGGGGGGAGGTCACGGGTTCGAGCCTTGAGTGCTCTGGGGTTAGGCCTTTTGCTAGGATGGCCGGTGGTTTACCACCTATACCATCCACGAATGTGGGGAAGTATTGCTGGGTTTCCTGTGGATCTTTCCATCTAAAAACAACCAATGGAATTTACTATATAAGCATGTCACTTGTACACAACCAATGGAATCTCCTATATAAGCATGTCACTTGTACACAACCAATGTAATTTCCTATATAAGCATGTCATTTCATTGTATTTCCAAAGACGTTGTGTTGAGATGTACAAGCATGCATGCACTTGTACTTGATAAGATTGTTTATTTTAAAAAGGATGGCTAGATATTAACTATATTACATTCAAGCATTGTCCTCACCAATGATGCATTTGCTTAAATATTGCTTATATATTCATTGAAGCATTATCCTTGTTAACGAGAGGTGGGTATTTATGGATAAATTTCTTTCACGGCCATTGACATTGGTTTGTAGTTTTATTGATTACTATTTAGAGGCGTTTTCCGATGTGAGAGGCTAGGAAATCATGTGGAATGCAATTCTACTTTGGGTACTTTGGCACCCATTGTTGCCTTAAATTCGTTATTGTTGTGCTTGTCAATATAAATTTGTAATTTAATTATCATATTAGACGAGTTATTGTAAAAGAGAAACTAAGTGATTTACATCAAAGGGATGATCAAAGATATTGTATTTAGTGTAACACTAGTATAAATTGATCTTAACCCTATATTTATTAAGCATCAAGAAATATCCAAGGAGGCATCCATATAGGTAGTGTAAATTAACTAGTTGCAGTATCATGTATCTTGACTTCATTAAATATCGAAAAGGCATATGTCGTAGGGGTTGCAAAATGGGGGGTACACAACTAGGTTTTGGAATATATGGCACCATAAGTTGTGGAGGGTGTCACCTTGGGGAAAGCCCACCAAAGCTGGATTTCGAACAGTAGTGAGGAGACGCATAAATCCGTTTGTAGTGATTCAATTTAGTATTATAGTGGTTGTTCTCTAATACAATATGTGGTATAAAAGGATTCATAAATTTGTAATATTGGGTGGGGGTAAAAATCATTTGGATTATACTCAAGGTTACAAGATTATAGAGAAAGAAAGGAGATCCAATTGTTAGGATTATTGTAATCCTGCCTTGTCCACCATAGTTTATTTGTCAGTTTCCTAACTTAGATAATATTATCACTTCCTTTAGTGTATTCAGATGTCCTCTTGGTCCCACTAGCCACTTGATGCTCCCTCATGCATCGATATAGGAGCTCCAGAGACAAATCCCTACAATTTAGGAGCTCAGTTTGAGTTACGGGAGTTCCACCTTCAGTTCATCCTAGTCAGTGTTGAGTCATGCTTTGATGGGCCACATTCAGCTCACTCTTAGTTAGCCAAGCACCTCCTTTTCATGATTTGAGGAGATAGATGCCTTTTCTCACCTACCATGGTTAGTTAACTGAATTTTCACTATTTCAGTTGTTTGGAGTTGCACTAGTGAGTCTTTAGTGGTGAGTTTTCCTAGGTTAGTGATGTCTAGAGTCAGTCTAAAGATAGGAATTTGAATCACTCCTATAGGATTCAATTTCCTCTTTTCTATCATGGATGCATTGTATAATGTTTAATGAGTATTGTATCCAGTTATTGCTGCAAAATTTATCTCTCTTGTCTCATTAATTTCACTATGCATGTTTATGAATTTTTCACTATAAAATCAATCTCCTTCATTCTTCTTTGACTCTGAGGTTCAATCTAGTATGAAGATCTCGTGCAATTAATAATTTTACATGGTATCAAAGCTCTATAGAGCCGATTTACCTTTGAATTGATATTTTTATGCAAGTTTTGTGAAGAACTAAGAATAATTGTGCTGCTCCTACATGCTACAAAATGGAGAATCCATCTGCCTTGACACCAAGAATCCTCACACCCTTCAATTACATGGATTGGAGAGGAGATATGTAGATATTATTTCACAACAAGGGTTTGTATAGGGTCACAATGGGCATGGATTCGAAACCTAGCAAGCTTTATAGAATTCGAAGACATGAACAAATTGGATGAAGCGTTTGGTTTAATGTGTATTCATATCTCCATGAGGTTTCTCTTCCACCTTGATGGATTAAAAACCCTGAGGGAAGTATGGATGAAGCTCGAATAAATTTTTGGCAAGTAAGATGAGATAAGAGGCCACATTTTGGAGAATGAGTCGATTTCTCTTCAACCCAACAATTTTGAAACCATCCAACATTTTTTCACCAAATTCAACTCTTTGTTCATGCAGTGCAAACAATGTGGAATTGGAAAGAAGGATGAACAACTGGTTCTATCCATTCTGAGCAAGCTTGGACATAATTTTTTAGTTTTTGTGTCCACCTTCCACTTCGGGAGACTAACAACCCCAAACTAGTGAATTCCCTTACTTGATGCTTTCACTCAATCCTTGATCCAAGACCAAGATAAGTTGATCCAAATGGGATCCCTAAAATCCTACAAGAATCAAGCTCTTTTGGCTTGGGAGACCAAGAATGAGTAAGCAAAAGTGAAGCAGAAAGGGAAGGACAAGAATACCATTGAAACCAAACCAAAGGAGAAGCAAAACCATTCAGATGGAGCCTCGGATTCTAAGAAGGATAAGCATAAGAGGTATGAAAAGACTAAGTGTCCATATTGAAAGAGAGGAAACCATCTAGAGAACCTCTGTATGAAGAAAAATATGGATCAAATGTCAATACTTCTTGAGCATGATAATATTTCTCTCCCAGAAGGCGCAAGGAAGACAGATTCTAGAAGCAAGACTAAAGATCATGAGAGATGCCATGTATTGAAGGATGGATTTTCACAATCACAAGTCTTCCTCATTGATTCAGGAGCTTCGAACCACATGGTTGCCTCCAAAGAATCATTTTATTCACTGGATCTCACTGGTGGTCTCGACATACACATGGGAGATGACTCTCAAATCCCAACTGTTGGGAAGGGTTCAGTTCAATTAGAGCATGGAGTGTTCAATAATTTCCTGTATGTGCCCTAAGAAACAAATTTGTTGTTTGTTTATTAGATGACCCACACTGGTTCACCAAAGCGAGTTGTATTTGAACCTAACACAATTGAAATCTTAGAAATATCTATTGGGAAGCTGATAGCAAAAGGTGTTGCAAACCATGTCTCCAAGGCATATGAGTTCACACATTTTTTACCATAGTCACATCAAAGTTCCCTATCGATGCATGCCAATGAGACAAGCAAAATATGGCATGAGAGATTCAACCATCTGAACTTCAAGTACCTCCAATAGTTGCACAATGAAGAAATGGTTGAGGGGTTTCCTCTCATCAAGTCCTCACAAGGTGTCTACAATGGTTGATTGGTAGAGAAGCATCAAGAGAGAATGCATGATGTTGGGAAGGCAAGAAGAGCTTCCTCCACACTTGATTTAATGCATAGTGATGTCTCCAGACCAAGTCCTACAACATCCATGAATGGATCCAAATACTTTCTAACCTTGATTGATGACTAGTCCAATTATTGTTGGATCTACTTTCTTAAGTAGAAGGCTGAGGTGTTTGAGACTTTCAAAGTTTTCAAGGCCTTAGTTGAGAACACTCTTGGGAAGAAGATCAAATCACTCAAATCAGACAATGGAGGAGAGTACATTAAACGAGAGTTTCAACAATTGTGTGCTTTATAAGGAATTCAGATGCAACATTCAGTCCCATACACACCATAACAAAATGGTGTAGCTGAGAGGAAGAATCGGTCATTGAAAGAGATGGCCACTTTCCTGCTTGAAGGAAGGGATCTTCCACCATATCTACAGGATGAAGTAGTGAACTGTGCTTCGCACATCCAAAACATAGTACCTCACAAGTTAGTGGTTGTGGTCACTCCATTCGAAAAACTGATGGGACTTAAGCCTAATTTCTCACATATGAGAGCTTTTGGCTCAAAAGCATGGGCCAAAATCCCATCTGACAAGAGGAAGTTCTTCCAACCCGAAAGTAGTGAATGCATTCTGCTAGGATATGCAGATGATGCAAAAGCTTACAAGTTGATGGAGATTACAACCAAGAGATGCTTCATAGAGCGAAGTGTCCAATTCAATGAAGATCCATAGCATGATCTACAATAAGATGAAGAGGAAGGTATAAATGCTCAACCTACACCATTTTCATATGATGATTTTTCTACTGACAATTTAGATCTAGAACCCAAAGATGAGGACCAAGAGGAACCATATCATGATATTGAGAATGAAGATCAAGTAAATCCATATCTAGATCATGCTACTGTTCCCAATCCAAGGCCTAAATGGGATGAAAAACTCATTGAAGCTGCCGAGAACAATGTTGGGGATCCATATGACAGAAGGAGAACCATATCTCAATTTCAATATGAGAACCTTGCGTTATGTAATACATATCCACTTCTCTAAGATAGGTGCTACATGATGTTGGGGTTTGATCCACAGTTGTACAAAGAGGCTTTCCATGATCCAAGGTGGCAGGAAACCATGGATGAGGAATATGATTCGCTACAAAAAAACAAGACATGGGATCTTGTCTCGTTACCTCCAGGGATAAATTTTGTCTAGTGAAAATGGATCTACAAAACCAATGTTGCATCAAATGGATCTACTACCAAGTAAAAGGCTCATTTAGTTGCAAAGGGGTATTCACAAGTTCATGGGTTGGACTATAATGAAACATTCACCTCTGTTGCAAAAATGGATTCCATAAGGCTGGTTTTTTCCATTGCAGCTTTGAATAAATGGGAGGTACATCACATGGATTTGAAGAGTGCCTTCCTCCATGGTGATTTGGAAGAAGAGATCTACATGAGACAACCTGAGGGGTACACTAAATATTCCTCCTTGGTATGTAGACTAAGAAAATAATTGTATGGGCTCAAGCAATCCCCAAGGGCATGTTATGCCAAAATGGATGCCTTCTTACTGTCACAGGGATTCAAAAGGTGAAAGTTCGACTGCAATGTATACATGCAATAGAAAGGAGGTTGATTACTATTGATTGTATTGTACCTAGATGTCACCACTGGTTGTTCAATTGCTGGATTGAGGGACATCAAGTTAGCGATGAGCAAGGCTTTCTCCATTGCAGATCTAGGGTTTCTAAGGCAGTTTATTGGCCTTGAAATGAATCAAAGAGATTCGGGATCATGATTTATCAGTCTAGATAAGTAGATGATTTTCTCAAGAGGTTCCTTATGATTGACTGCAAAGAAACACCATTCCCCTTCCTATCCGACACCAGATGGGAAGAAGGTGGTTCTACACCCCTGGTTGATAGAACTCTCTACAGACAACTGATTGGTAGCTTATTGTACTTGAATCATTCGAGACTAGAATTGTCATATGTTGTTAGTGTTGTTGCTAGGTTCATGCAGGAGCCACATGAGATGCATTGGAGGGTATAAAAGGGCATCTTGCACAACGTGCAGGTTACTAGAGAGTTTGGGATTCACTATGATGCTAGTGTAATACACCGTGTGTTAAGCCCCATACATATGTAATTTTTAAATTGTTTATTATTGTGGAACATGGTGCTGGAAAAAGGGTATTTAAGGACCTAGAGACATTATTATTATTTTGTAAATAATTAATTAATGAAAACAACATGCACATCGGGGACCACTAAAAGAGTATGGGAGGCCTAGATCCACAATGAGAGGGGGAATGGGGACATTCCTAGCACTTTAGAACTTGTATGGTTGATATTGGTCTATATTTATGCCTTGGTGCCTTTATTAGTTGATGCCATCACCCAAGCATTGTACAACGAACCCAACTTTTTATTATTTTTAGCCTATGTTGGTACTATTGAGCCTAATGCATGATATAGTGGGGCTCCTTGGTGTTTGGGTGGGTGCCACTTGTTGATTGAGCCTCTTTGGTGGTTTTGTAACTCCTTTTTGGATGTTACACTTAGTTTTGTAACTCGCATTTGCACAAGTGTTCCCTCATTGGTTATTTTTAGCCGTAACACCTCAAAAGTTGTGTAAATAATTATGTAACTCCTTTTGTAAATACTTGTGTAAATCCTTGTGTAACTCTTGTGCAATACCTTGTGTAACCCACCCTTTTTCTATTTTTGGAAGATGCCTTGGCTTGTGTGACACCCCACCTCACCAATTTTGATTCCTCTTCATGGATGATGTGTCCACACATGAATTTGAGTGGGGTGGAGTAGCTTGGAGTCACTCTCCTTGAAATTTGAATTTGCTTGGGTTGGATAAGAGTTAAACTCTTATGGTTGAATTACCCCCCTTGAATTGACTCAAGTTGGCTTACCTTGGTTTGGTTTGACCCCAATGAGTTAGAATTACCTTCTTTGGTCTATAAATCCATGTTTGATTTCCTTGGTTTGGAGTTATTTTTTATGGTTGTTTTGGATGGTTGTTCATACCTTTGATGGTGAGAGCTTGGGAAACCATGAATGCTCTGCTATGTGAATGAAATTTGTGCTTGAATCACTGTGATATTGTATGGTGTTTTTGGTAATCCCGAAAAAATCTAGTGTAGTTCCTCTATTTCCACTACTTGGCTTTGTCATGGACCTGCACATAAATCCTAATGGTGAATGGCAATATCTCGATGGCCTAGGGGGTCTGGATTACCATTGCACCTAGTAGTGGGGTGGAAGAGGAAGTATGTGGTGAGGAATAGAATTTTGGATTGTCAAAATGATACTTGAGCTATTCTTGAGTGCAACTCTATTGTGGATTTGTAGCCTTAGCTCGGGGGTGGCCGATAAAAGTGAGATTTGGCTTGATGGTGCTAAAGGCTGGGTGGAGCGTGGTCTGGATGATGCCAATTGCACATTGATAATATAAGTGATTTATCTCATGTTTATTTAAATTAATTTTCCCTGATATAATTTATTTATGGATGCACATGAGATGTTTGATAAAACATATGAGTTATATGTGGAATAAAGCTCTCACAGAATTCAATCTATTTATGCAAGTAAATTTATGAAGGAATTGGAAATTGCTTTTAGGGATTTTGTGGACATTTTGTTTGACAAAATAATTATTTGGTACCTCTGTTACAGAACTGATATTTCTTTACTCGTGCATTATATAATTTGTATTTTGATGGTACAATAACCTCATAATGGTTAAAGGCACTTCTCTTTGATGCTTCTACCCTTTATTCGAAAACTAGTTCTTTGATTGGATTGTTTGGCATAGTTTGGAGACTTGGCACATGAAGTGTTTGTAAAAATGCTCGAGTGTTCCTTTTATGCTTATGTCAGATAAATAATCTTGAAATTTGTGTGAGAATGTGAGGATAAATATTATTGGTAGTGTTGGGGAAATGTCTACTGAAATTCTAGATCAATTTCCAATTTCTAGCTCCTTCAATGGAATTGTTTTAAGTAGATTTGTGAATTTTCATATGAAGTATTTAACAAAATGTTTGAATGAGATATATCTCTGTGATGACTAATAAAACATGTTGTTTATATTTGTAATTGTATTTGAATTATTCTATAATATTTGGATTTAATTATTCTAGCGATTCCTAGAATTACTAATCAATTCAGATGAGTAGAATTAACTAGTTTTGTGGGTTGTTTAATGGACTGTATATGGGTGGAAAGCTACATCCACATGAATTCAAGTGACCCATAATATGCTGTCCATGAGCAACAATAGTCATATATTTCTCTTTCTTTTTCATTTGGAAAGTTAAATTGGAAACTAGGTACATTGTGGTGAAATCAGTAACTAGTTTTTGGATTTGAATCTTCATTTTTGGTAAAATATGAATGTACGACCATAAGATGTGTTCTTGGTACTTTAATTGTGATGTAGAATGCTATTTTTGAAACCTGTAGCTTCACCTTTGTGTGCCTTGGAACCCGGTATGATTGGTTTGTTTGAATTCGTTTATCTACTCGGATCAAATTTGCAAGTGTATTTTATTTTGTTGTATGTGCATGCTTAAATATGTGTATAATGGTTGTAAGTACACTTTTTGGTTAATTGGCATGGTTGGTGTTGAATTTGTTGTTAGTATTGAACGACTAGTTAACTAGTTCTTGTGGAATCATTTTCATAATTACTATGTTTAATTAATTGGAAAATGGTAATTAGGTCTGATTTACATGTTATTAGGTGTTAATTAGCCATTGGACTTGATAAAAAATGGTTAAGTGATATACAAATGAAGTTATAATAAGTACCATCAATTGTGAAGTGTTGTTAAGTATCATAAACAAAACACTAATGACTATTTAATCATGATTAAGAGTAAATGGCCTTTAGAGGTGGAATTTACGTCTTAATTGGATTGGAATGGATATGCGGTGTTGCTATAAGGTGTTAGTAATCCTTCCCATCCCTTGGATCAGACGTTGGAATAATTATTGAATTTATTGACAATTAAAGGGACTTTGTTGTGATTAAATCTTGAAAGATGAATTTTAATATTTGTTTAACTAATCCATTGTGCTAAAATGATCTAATTAGCCTTAGAGAGATACTGATATGTCCCTCACACTCATTGATAGAACCATGGGACATTACATATGGTTGGTTTTACCATTTGAGACTGGGCTGGAGACAGTATTGACATAAAATCTACTACGAGGTTTATGTTCATGTTGGGATCAGGACCAATCTGCTAGTCAAGTATGAAGCAAGAAACTTTTGCTCTCTCTTTAGTTGAAGTAGAGTATCGTGGGGATGTGATTGCTGCTATTCGGGGAGTTTGGATACATGGTATTTTGACATATTTTGGCATTCACACTTCTCCTTTAGTAGAAATTTTTTGTGATAATCAAAGTGCAATTAAAAATTTCAGTGATCTAGTACAAAAGCAACGTACCAAACACATAGAGGTCCATATGTACTATATCCAGGAACTAGTGCATAATAGGACTATCATCCTGCATTACTACCCTACAGAGGAGTAGGTTGTAGACATATTTACAAAATATTTCACTGAGAAGATATTTGTTTATATCAGGTCTCTTCTTGGTGTAAAGGTTTGATTCATTTTTAGTTCCTGGTTTACTGTTCATTTTGAGGAGGGTTTTTTCCCATGAGGTTTTCCTTGTTTCCTCATTTTATTAAACAATTACTTTTTTCAATTATTGTTGTATGGGTGACGTTTGGTCTTATTTTCTAGGGCCCATGTTGTTCAAGTTTATATTAAGGGGAGGTGTTAGGATTATTGTAATCCTCCCTTGTCCACCATAGTTGATTTGTTAGTTTCCTAACTTAGGATAATATTATCACTTCCATTAGTGTATGCAGATGTCCTCTAGGGCCCGCTATCCACTTGATGTGCCCTCATGCATCAATCTAGGAGCTCTAGAGACCAATCCCTAGAATTTAGGAGCTCACTCTGAGTTACGGGAGTTCCAGCTTCAATTCACCCTATTCAACATTGAGTCATGCTATGATGGGCCACATTCAGTTCACTCTCTGTTAGCCAAGCACCTCCTTTGCATGATTTGAGGAGATAAGCGCCTTTGCTCACCTACCATGGTTAGTTAACTGACTGTTCATTGTTTTAGTTGTCTAGAGTTGCACTAGTGAGTCTTTAGTGGTGATTTTTCCTAGGTTAGACACGTCTAAAGTAAGTTTGAAGGTAGGAATTTGAATCACTCCTAGAGGATTCAAATTTCCTCTTTTGTATCATGGATATATTTCATATTGTTTAATGAGTATTGTATCTAATTATTGCTGCAAAATTTATCTCTCTTGTTTGATTAATTTCACTAAGCATGTTTATGAAATTTTCATTGTAAAATCAATCTCCTTCATTCTTCTTTCACCGTGAGGTTCAATGTAGCCTGAAGATCTTGTGGAATTAATAATTTTACACAAATTGTAGGATACTTCCCATATATTGTTGGTTATATCACCTCTTTATCAAATGTGAGTGTTATTATGTATTAAAAAAATAATTTTTTTCTTTTTTTCTGAGAAGCATAAACAATTAGAAATTAACATGTATTTAGAATAAATATAACATTGTTTACAGTAATGACAATGATAAATATGGAACAATCTCAATAATCATAAACCATTTAATTGCTCTTCCAATCATGAGATTTAAAAGAATCATAAAACATAGCTTGTCGATGAAGATTTAGATACTACTAATAGATTGTCATAGTTCAAAATTTTAACTTCATTAATTGCTCTTGCAATCATGAGATTTAAATGAATAATAAAACATAGCGTCTCGATGAAGATTTAGATACTACTAATAGATTGTCATAGTTCAAAATTTCAACTTCATTAATTGCTCTTGCAATCATGAGATTTAAATGAATAATAAAACATAGCGTGTCGATGAAGAGTTAGATACTACTAATAGATTGTCATAGTTCAAAATTTCAACTTCATTAATTGAAAATCCAAATTGACAGTTCTCTATTTTATTTTAAAGATTTATAGTGGTTACATACAATTTACTAATATTTTACTTCGTGTAAAGAATGCATTGATAAGCACATGGCAATTAAATTTCTTTAATACATGTGTAGCATCAAAGATTGATATAAATGGAATTATATTTAATATTTAATATTTTTATATTGTAACTTTTATTATTATTTATATGTCAACTATTTTGAGTTGGTTTAGATTGTTATATTTAAGTTAATACAGAAATGTCATATGAAAGATCCAATTTTGCACCTATATAAATCAAAATTTTAATATAAATAAAAAATTAAACATTTTCTTACTTTAAAAAAAACACCCAAAAAAACCTTGTATTATTCTTTCAAAATTAAAAAAAATTAAATTTATTTAAATTCTTATAATTATTTATCCAAGTTGTATGTTGCCATTCATCAAGTTCAAAATTTATATATCCACAATCTTTGAGATATATATACTTTTAAATTTAACATTTATTATATAGATAGAGATAAATGCATTATTATATATATATATATATATATATATATATTATAATTCTTATATATATATATATATATATTATAATTTATTTTTATTTATATATATTATAATTTATTTTATTGTAAAATAATTTTAAATAATTTATTATTTATATTTTATAACATTTTCTTAACTTAAAAGTAAAAAATTGAGATCCCTGTTTTGATAAATAAAACATCGAAATTCGTACTTCAAAGGAAAAAATAAAGTATTAAAGACACATTGTTTACTTTGTAGCTTGAATTGTGAGTTCCAAATGCATATGAAAGCCAAGCTATTATCCACTTCTATTTTGACTAATCAAAATTCTAAGCTCACGAGTATAGTAGTGTATAGAGTGCTTACGTGATAATTATTATTACTCCCCATGCCATGCATTATTAGGAAACGAATTATTACTTTTTGTTTGTTTGTTTTGGTGTAAGTAAATTTTAGATTCTCATAAGTAAATATCTTTACGTAGGTGATGGGGGAATGATTTTACAAAACTCTCATGTGCATCAAATATATAGGTGCATGTGCAAGGGGTTATATAATTTTGAAAGAAAACAATAATTGGCTTATGAGTGGAGATTGGGAGTGACCACAAACAATTAAGCAAAAGTCGTCACCTTATATTAAGGAATGATCTTTTTGAAGGTTATGGAGATTAATAATGTCTTGATCTTTGGTGACTTGTCATTGGTTTAGTGAGAAAGACTCATTTTTTGGAAGCTGAATATATTTGTCCATATTTGTTGCTAGAATTAAAAGACTCATTCCCAGAGTCGAATCCATTGACTTTCTTCATATTCTCCATTCTTTTAATTATCATGCAAATTTCATGGTGAATAAAGTAGTCGATCAAGATAAATGGGCCTTGATTAAAAATGGGGTTGAACCCATGCTTTATTATATACCATAGAATACAACAATATGATCAATGTGCAAGGGATATACAAGGACAAATGACGCTTGAAGTATCTTGAGGAAGGTTGAGTCTTTAAGCCTCGTCCTTTCCCCAAACTCACCACATATTTTGACATCCATCGTCACAATGGGGGATTTTCCTTAGTTCGAAAGGAGAATATGATGCAGGTCAGATATATCAACATTGAAAAGTGGTGGGATCTTGTTGTCTTTACAATTGGGTCGAACCATTATTTACTTCTAAAGCCATGCATTATTAGGAAAAAACTTACTAGCATAATTTTTGACAAAAGTGAATTTTAAATTTTCTCATAAGCAAATATTTCCGCATAGGGGGTAGTAAAATGATTTTACAAAAAAAATGTACTTCATTGTGCCAAATTATCTTTGATATGTTGGTGTGCTTAGCATTATGACACATTGATGCTCTTGACAGAAGTGCACCAAAGGGACAATGGCACAAATATCATCTTTCAAATGATGGTGCTCTTTTTCGAAACAATTTTTTTTCTAAGGGGAACATGTTTTCAATCAAAATAGAACAATGCTTATACATGCATATCATGCTCTGACAATGATGTCCCACATCACTTAAAGTGCACCAATTCCAATTTCCAATGTTCATTTGAACTAAAATTTAGATTGAAATATAGAGAAGAGGTATATGATGATACAAATGATAGCTAAGTTCCAAGGCATGCCGATTGGCTCAAGGGGCTCAAGTAATAGCCTCGGAAGGATGTTTGATAAAGGCATGACCAACATGGTTATGATTAATAAGAAAGTTGTTGACAAATAAATCATCGATAAGCAAGTCATCAATGAGAAAGTCATCAACAAGCAATTTGCTGACACTCAAATTGACAAGAAAGAAAGTTATTGACAAGTGAATTTGTTGGTTAATTGATGTCAATGAAGGTGTTGTCCATGAGTATCAATTCGATTTTAGGGTTGTTGATGACCATGAAGTCAATGTATGAGCATGATGACAATAAATGTGGTTGTTAATGATTCTTGAAGAAGTTGTTGATGGTTACCAGGAAGCTCAATCATCTTGTAATAGAAGTTCTAGGATAATGAATAGATTTGTAATTGAATTTTATAGAAAGGAAATGCATTAATACATTGCAAAGAAGTTAGGGATTTAAAAATTAGAATATCGAAATAGAGCGTCCATGGAAGTCAAAAGAGATTGGTTCTTTAAAGAAATTTCACGTCTCCCTTGTTAGAAGGACAAATAATTGTATAACAGTCTTATGAACACAAATTGTAGAGAAATCACTTTTTGACAATCGTAAGCATTCCATGGCTTGCAAATTTATAAAATAAATACTAGAATTTAATCCCTAAGAGGGTTATCTAGCAAAACTATAATTGTGATTTATGAAATGAGGGTGTGAGATATTATTTTATTTATATGATGTGTTTGTTATTATTTTATTTTCTTTGCCAATAGATTATAAATCCACACCAAGAATAATCACAGAGAATTCAGTGAGTTCAATAATGTGTTATTTGGGTGTTATTTGGAAGATATTGAAATCGTGCACTAGTTTAACGATTAGTGTGATATCGTAGCTTAAATCCCTTTCATTTATAAGGTTGTAATGCATGGTGAAAACCATACTTAGGTATTTGTTGAGTGGAGAGACATTGCTACAAGGTTTAACCCATAATGGAATTCCAAGAATACTTTAAATGGTTCATGAACATGACAGACCTTGTTGAATGAAGGTTGAGATAACTTGAGTATGTAGAAGGCATTGGAAACTTGTTTTTGGATTTGGTTTGAGTGATGGGTACCAAGATTAAGAATGGAGAAGCCACATCTTCTAGAGGTGAAAATAATAACCCAAAAATGTCCTTTAAAAAACTAGGTCAAACTATTTGATATGGGAATGGATCACTGGGCCTCCAATAACCCTTTTAAAGTCCAGGATCAGGTTGATATTACAACTTGTGATGTTTAGATAAACCCAAAGAAACTAAGAAAATAGACAATATAGTTGGAAGTTTATTTTAATTACTATGGGTTCACAAATATCGAGGATCCATACTTCTCTCAACTGAAGATAGCCTTGGGTTATGCATGATTATGGTGGGAGAGTTTGTGCCAAGATAGGCATGTTACCCAACATTATCAAGTTTTAGATTGAGAGGAGTTCAACACTCTTAGTAAAAGGTAATTTTACCCAATTGGTTGTAAGGAATAACAAGGGTTCAAAGGGGACTATATTAACCACATGTAAGGACATTGGGTTCAAGAATATACAACGGTTCATGAAGAAGATAATTTATCTAGGTATTAACCAATGTGATAGAAAACATTATAACTAGTACATCAATGGGTTGCATAACCATAAAAAACGTAGAAGGTCCTTTTATATGTCAAAACTCTTAATGCGTCTTGCATGAAAGCCATGTACATATAAGAAAATGATGGCAATCTACTCATTGATGTTGTTGTCACTTGGAAGACAAAAGGAAATAATACACAAGGTGGATAAGGTAAGAGTAAAAAGGAAATAAGAGGTTTGTTAATGCTACATAGTGTAAGGATGACTTGTAATTTGAACATTGCAAGAAGAATGGTCATGAAAAGGATCATTGTTGATGTTGGAAAGCTAATTTGTGAGGTTTATGTTCACTATTGACGTGAAGAGTCACACGTGAATATGAAGAGTCATGGGGAGTACAACGGATCTCTAGTGAATTTAAAACCAAGGTTCACTTCATACTGTATTTATATGTACATCATTTTAATGATAGTGGAATTAACGCTTATCTTCATTTTTTCCTTGCTTATCCAGCTGGTGGATTTTAACAATGGCACCATAACCATTATGCTCCTTGTGGTATGTGCTATTCTAAGCCATGCGATTTGTGTTATTTTGAATATTGTGGTATGAAATGTTTGATTTCCTAGTTATGGTGATGTTGACCTTTGTGCTTGCACAAAGGTATTATTTCTTTGCAATATTCTCTGTCACCATATATTCCCAATAAATCGGTGCATGTGACCTCTACTACCTCTTAATAATTGTGATTTGGTGCTTTTGTTTACTACAATATGTGTGGGGAGACTTTTCCTAGCATCCCATAAAAATAGGTAGTTTCTAATGTTGTTATCTACTATATATTACATTCTAGTAATTGTGGTATTTCGTGTGAAATCTATGAAAACCCTAATCCATGAATTTTTAGGTTGTTTTCATTGTGTATTTTCTTCATGTTCATGGTTTAAGTCATCTTTTATAATATTTGCTAGCAAGTTGTGTGTTATAGCTGATTTTACCACACATGGTGAATCACACTTTTATGGCCTTCCTTGTCCCTATGCAGACTCCTTAGACCCCATGGACCATTTTTGTTCCTTTGATGTTTCCTAGACCATCCCTAAAAACATGCTTAAATTTCCATACGCGAATTTTAAACCCTTTATCACATATATACGTGGGTTTGACCTCTAAAACCGTGTACATCGGGATGTGTGCAAAAATCCAAATTCTTTTGGCATTTTCCTTGATGTGGATCTGACTCACTTGTCTCCTGGCCTTCCATATGCCTTGAGATTGCTCGGATTCGACCTTTCATTACCCCATTGATGAGCTATATAAGGAACCCTTTGGATACATTGACGACATATGAGAAATTAAGAGCAAGAGAACTATAGTCCATTGTTTCCGGAATTTGTGCTCGAGTCTACATCCCCTTTGTCCCTTGGAGCACTTTTGTGTTCATCCCAAGCTTATCTTTTGCTTGTCATCTTGCTATCGAGAGATGGAGGATTGAAGTGGTGGAGGCCCAAGTGGGGGACTCGGTTTCTCCGATTCGCAGACGTGCCGACGGAGTTTGTATCCATTGTAATCTCTGATTTTATATCAATAGAAATATCTTTTCTTGTCCAATAATGTGTGTGTTTGAATGAATATTTTATCCATGGATGATTTCAAATGCTTATATGTTATTGATTATATATGCTAGAGTAGAGCTAACACAATTATATATAGTATGCTTGTCTTGTTTATTGAATGTTGATGAAGCAATTCATCAATTCAAGTTGGAGTTGGAAAGCTCAACGGGGATCTACATCAACCATCCGGAATAAGGTATGAATTGAGATCCTTTAGTGTTAGTTGTTTGGTTTCTCTTGCATATAGGAAAGGATTGATTTCTGGAGTTAAGCTGTTTGTTGTGGTACCCCAAGCCATAGGAATTTCTCTCCGTAACAGAATTGGCGACTCCACTGGGGAGTTTCTAGTAGTTGTCCTTTGGGGTTTTTTATCGACATTCAATGTTCTTGAATTGCTCTTATTTCTCTATTCTGTGTCGGGTATGGGGGCATGTTTTCTTGGTAGTGTCTGAATTGGTGTGAATTTTGTCTCAGTTCATCTATTTGCTTTTATTTTTATACATTTCTCTTCTTGTACGCGAGTTTTTTACTCACAGGCGCGTATACATGCGGCTTTGACTGCTATATCCACGTACATACGCAGGTTTACTGCAAACAGTCGCATATGCTCTTAGTTTTGCCTTCTAGAGGAAGATTGATTGTTGTTGGGTGAATTTTGATGATTGCTAAGTCTCCTTTGATGCTGCTAGAGTCTGTATACACCTCTGTTTCTAACCAGAGACATTTTTTTTAGGGTAATTTTTTTTTAGAAGGTTCTTGTCATTGCATTTTCGATTTTTTGTTTTGGGATTAGTGCATTAGATTTCTTTTACCTTAGTACTTTGTGTGAGTGTTGTTTGATGGTGCTTGCCGAGTCTCGGGGTAGTAGAATCATTCTTTTGCTTTAGTATCTCATTTTTATTCAAAAAATCCAAAATATTTGCTTTTTTGCATCATTATGCATTGCACTTTGCATTTCGCATGGTACTTGCACTAGATTTCCTTAAAGTATTAGTCAGGACTTCATATAGGAATGACTGCAATTGTCATTTGAAGAAAAATTCCGCATTTCACGTAGTAGCATGCCCTGTTTTTCATTCGACACAATGCATTTGCATTGATTGTTAGGTGTGCATTTTACTTCATGTTGCGTCATAACACCACTGGTTGCACGACCATCTACCTCTCTTGAGTAATAAAGCCAAATAAAATCAACGCTTAATTAAAATGGATTACACTATTTTCTTTGATAGGGTACACCAACAAGATTAGGTTTTATGGTCTTGGAATAGTTCATTGTGAGTAAATTCTCCAAGACCACTAAACAACAACATGTATGTGTCTATCCAGGTGAGAGTGTGAAATTCCTTGGTATAATTAGTGTTTCTCATGATCCTCCTCTCAAAAGGGAGTTAAGCATGAGGAAGTGTGAGCGGTTATTGATTGGGATGACCCCTAGTCATAACTGAGTAGCACCGGAGATATTTCCAAGATTGTATTCGTATCTGGAGGCTCTTTCAAGAGTTTCGGGCCTTGCTACCCTTCCCATATGGTCAATCCCGCCTGCGACTGTCCACCTGATTATATTCAGGTGACCTTAGTTTCCTTACGTAGGTTATCGAGGGGGTACTTTGCAGGGGTTATTCTGTGGGTGTCCCGACCAGGTTGGGGTTGGACAACACAGTCGCTTTACGCGTTGAAGCTGAGGGCCACAATAATTGGTTATGAACCTTCGCTTGTTGTGTATGGGAGTCTCAAGCCTCTCCTAGGCGAGACATACCTCCTTCATTCGAGAGCTCACATATCCTGCCCTTGTTTGCTTGTGGTTGGCTTTATATTTTATTGGTGTGTGCTCTGTGCACGTTAGCTTGCCTAAAGTTTGCGTAATTTAGAGAGTCTTCTTCATTTTTTGAGTCGTTGTGGATACGGGTGCAACTCCTCGCCATTCTCGTCGTTTAGCAGGACTTCCACCTTCTACATCTCCTCCTCCTTTGGGAGAGAGAAGCAGACGGTCCAGGCGGACTCATACCCACATTGATTCACACGCGATGGGAGATCATGAAGATGGTATTCCTGAGCTGTCTTCTCCACTTCGCATGGACGACTGAGAGTTTACTCCTACATTTGATCCTTCACCTAATGCGGTATACATTATGAGTTTGATCCTTCACATGAAAGAAATACTCACTCTAGCTACGATCCCTCATTCACAGGTCACCGGTATGGGATGCCGGGTGACGAGACTCACCATGAACCTATAAGCACTACTTATGTTAGTTATAGCATGTTTGGTAACCCTATACACAATACGACATTTTTTGCTGAAACGGAATTTGATCCTAACACTATGCCTGGGGGCATTCCCATTCCTTTCCATGCGGAGAGATTTGGGAGCACGAGTCATATCACACCCTCCATTCCGATAGTGGAGGCCACATCTCACGTTTGTCCTAGACCCGGTGTTAGTAATCCTATTCGGATACCAGACCCAACATGAGTGACTGTTGGGAATACCATGTACATAATTTCACATGTCCCTTCGTCCTCTATTCCTTGTTCTTCGAATGCTTTTCCTCCCCCTCATTCATGTGGTCCTTCGGACTGGAATGTTGCTACGAGCCATGTTCATACTACTGCTACTCGCCCAGTTGTGTCTCACACTCAAGTACCTCCTATTGTGTCAGGAGGTTGTATCCCTACTTCTAGAGGTCATGTTATTACTTCTGAATCGTATATTCCTACTTACGGAGTGTCTCATGGGACATCTCATGGGATGTCTTATGGACCTTATTATAGACCGTAGTATGCACAGACTTATTCACCTTATGGGTACGGGTATCAACAACCTGCTTACTCTCCGAATTATGGCTTTGTAGCTCCACATAGTCAAGGTACACCACATTATGGTGCTTCCATGCCACCCTATACGGGTCAAACGAGAGGAGGCTACTATGGCCATGGCCATGGTGGTTACGGTCATCAGTCCTATGTGAATCAAAATTATCAGGGAGCACCTCTTAGACCTGCTCAACCTAGGCTCCCTTTCCTCGCAACATTAAATTTGCTTGACTTGTCGAGACTAACGAACGATCTGGTATCTTATGACCCGGCTTGGCCGGCTATCCCTAATAAGCTTCCCTCGGACATTCCCAAGTTAGAGGGAAAACCAAGAGAAGATCCGAGTGAACATGTTACTACATTTCACCTATGGTGCTCTTCTAATTCCTTACACGAAGATTTGATCCGTTTAAGGCTATTTCAACACACCCTCACCGGGCCTGCCGCAAAATGGTACATAGAGCTACCTAGGGGGGTATTTGCTTTGTTCGATGACCTAGCTATGAATTTTCTCAACCACTTCCAGCTACCAGTGCGTTACAACGTTGGTACTAAACTCTTGTCGACATTCTGGCAAGATAAAGCCACGCATATCTCGGACCATATCCAAGAGTGGCGTAGAAGGAAGAGATTGATTAAAGCCTTCATACCGTCGGAGTTTCTCCTCGAGTGGTTCCTTAAATAATTACTACCTTATATAGCGGAGGATGTTTCTACATTCGGAGCTCAGAACGAGGAACAAGCCATTTTGAGGGCACAGGAATTGGACTTGGTTTATGCTCAGTCTGGTTTGTTATATGAGATCATTCCTAATGCTCCGCGTTCTAGTTTCGACCCTAAGGTCAAACCTGGACCACATGTCGATGGCATTGTTGGTTGTATGAGTACCAAACTTGCGGATTCGGTTGTGAAAAAGGTCAGTCAATTATCTATCAACCAATCTGCCTCGGGACAAGCCTTGGCTTCGTCTCAGCCCACCCAAACGGTGAGTGTGCTTGCGGTACAATTGTCGGACCAGAAGGGTAACCAGCAACCCAGAAGGAATAAAAAGAAGGGTAAATATAATCGTAAGGTTGGGAATAGGAATGAAAATGCCAACTCCAATGACAAGAATGCCCGAAATGCTGGGGGGGACAAGCAACCTAAACATAAGGTTAAGTTTCCTTGCAAGTTATGTAAGGATGATCACCTCACTCACTTGTGCCCTCAGGTAGAAGAAGCCTTGAGATTCATAGCGTAGGGCCCAGTTGTGCTAACCAACCCTTTACCTCATAATAAAAACATGAACTCGAGGACCCATGATCAGTCTGGTGAGAATCAAGATCCGCCGGAGGCTTGCAGTGGTCATGGTTGCATTAATATGGTACGTGCTGCTAAGGTTGTGACTCGTGCGAAGGACTATGGTTCATCACAACCAGACCTTGGAAAGGAACTTGCTCCACCTGAGAGCCCTTTGCATATTGAAAAACCTATGGATAAACCTGAAGTTGCTCCTCGCATTCCTAAGGGAGTCCTTAAGCGTTCGGGGCACAAACCTAATGCCCGAGCCACCCATAACTATTCTGTTATCGAGGATTTGGGCCACACTCCTTGTGCGATGTCTGCACTCGAAGTACTTCAGAGTTGTCCTTCACAAAGGAAATCTTTGCTTTCTACTCTTGGTGTTCATGATGATAATTCTTCCTCTCTCATCAAATTTGAAACTGTGGGACTTCAGCCTCGCTTTCCTTACTATGTGTCTCTCTTGATTCACGTAGAATGTCTTAACATGACCGTCAAACGCACTATGATTGATGAAGGCGCTGCTGCTTCCGTAATGTCTTTGGCATGTTGGAAGGGTTTGGGTTCCCCTGAGTTGTCTAAATCCGCTACCATGTTGACTACTTTTGATGGTAGATCATTTCGACCGCATGGCATTCTTCCTTATCTTAAAGTCCGTTTGGGAGGGAAGACCGTTGCGATAGAGGTCGAGGTGGTTGATGCGCCCCTTGACTACAATTTGTTGCTGGGAAGGAATTGAATGTACAGTATGCAAGCCGTAGCTTCTTCTCTATTTCGAGTGGTATGATTTCCGTTCAATGGGAAGATAGTTACGATTGATCAAACGTTATTCAAGAATCCGCCTGTTACCGCATCTTTGGGAGCTTCTATCCCGATTGTCCAACACTCCCAGCCGGCGACTGGGAGTGTGGGTGTTGGCATGTATCCATCCCCCATGGGAAGCTTTAGTTGTTCTGCACCCATCCTTATGATAGGATCTAGTTTCGGTGAGGCTTCGTCGTCTGTAAGATCAATGTCTTTTCACACAAACCATATGGAGGATCCTTGGATTCTTCCTACACCGAATCCTTCATGTGAGCTCATCGAAATGGACATGCCATTTCCTACAACTAGATAACATATCAAGATAATGTTGGATCTGTTGGAGAGCCTAGTTCTTCCTCTTCATGGACATAGGAGGAGGACCCTTATGTACTTCCTGCATGGGCAGTGTATTCTTCTCACACACATGACTGCCTTGATAGTGTTTTTCCTTCAGATGAGGCTATTATTGAGGCTGTGTTTGGGGTTGAGCCACTTTGGGAAGAGTTGCATCATAGATCTTATTTCCTTCCCGAGCTTGACCGCTTGGAGTGTGAAGACTATAGGGAGATTCTTAGTGAGAGAATTTGTAGTTCCATGGTTCCGTTAAGTTCTCTTAGTCCAATGGCTGATGGAAATATGGAAAATTAATATCCTACCATTCTTATCAATATCTCTCGCGATCTTGGCAAGGTTGAGAATGTCTATATTGGGGCAGAATGTTCCCATGCTGAGATTCAGGAGTATACCGAGCTGTTCAAAGAATTTCATGATGTATTTGCTTGGTCATACGAGGAAATGCCAGGTATCGACCCTCGCATTGTTGAGCATGAGATTAAAACTTATCCTAATGCTATGCCTGTTCGACAACGCTTGTGTGTGATGAATCCTAGGAAAGCACCTGCAATTAATGCTGAGATAGGAAAATTGTTGAATGCCGGTTTTATCTATCCCGTTCCCTTGATGGAGTGGGTTTCAAACCCCGTTCTGGTTGATAAGAAGCAAGGAACGATCCGCATATGCACTGATTTCCGTGACTTGAATCGTGCCTGTCCTAAAGATAATTTTCCCACACCATTTATCGATTAGATTTTGGATGAGTGTGTGGGAAGCGAGGTATTTTCTTTTATGGATGGCTTTTCTGGATACAATAAGGTTCAGATTAAACCCGATGACCAACATAAGACTGCTTTCATTTGTCCTTGGGGTACCTTTGCATATCGGAAGATGCCCTTTGGCCTTAAAAACACCGGAGCCACTTTTCAGCGGGCTATGACCTTGATCTTCCATGATCTCAAATCGATTATTGAAGTCTTTTTGGATGACCTTGCTGCTCAGTCTCGCATGAGAATGCGTCATTCTTACCATTTGAGATTAGTGTTCGAAAGGTGCCGCCAGTATTTAGTAAGGTTAAATCCTCACAAGTGCATATTTTGTGTGAAGTCTGGTCGCTTATTAGGGTTCATTGTCTCCAAGGAGGGTATAAGAGTCGACCCGTTAAAGGTTGAGGCAATACTTCAATTGTCTCCCCCGAAAAACATTAGACATCTTCAATGTTTGTAAGGCATGGAAAACTTCTTACGGAGATTCGTCGTGAATTTTTCCAATTTGACTAGAGGCTTTATGCGTCTTTTGAATAAGGACACTACCTTTTGCTGGGATGAGCGAGCCCAGGAGTCCTTTGATGTGCTTAAGCGAGCCCTAGCATTGGCCCAGGTGATTAGTCCACCCAACTATAGCCGTGACTTCCTACTTTATGTGGCCACGTCTATGGAGACGGTTTGTATGGTTTTGGTTCAAGAGGATGAGGAGATCCAAGAGCATGTCATATATTATCTGAGCCGGAACCTTATAGATGCGGAGATCTGTTATTCCTGTGTGGAGAAGCTTGCCCTAGCTACCGTCCACGCGGTTCAAAGATTGATACACTATATTCTCCTTCGCCAGACCTTGGTGGTTGCCCATGTCAATCTGTTTCAATTCTTCCTCACTAGAAGGATGATAGGGGGAAAGTATAATAATTGGATTGTCATCCTGCAAGAATTCGATCTCGAGTTTGTCTCGGCAAAATCGAAAAAATTGTTGATTTTTGCAGAGCTTATATTTGATTTCTCGAGCAAGGAAGAGGAAGCAACTTGTGAAGATACGTTTGTCGATGAGCACATCGTCTTGATCTCAACTTTGGATCCATGGTATGGCGACATTATCATATATTTACAAACGTTGAAGGTACCTACTCACCTTTCATGGGATGAACGACGATGATTACATCACGTTTCTAAGAATTACCTCATAGTGGATAAAACATTGTACCGCCATGGGATAGATTCCATTTTACGTCGTTGTTTAATTCATGAGGAGGCTGAACTTGTGCTAAATGATTGCCATAGAGGGGCATGTGGTGGTCATTTATCTGGGCTTTCTATAGCCTAAAAAATATTGAGAGCATGTTATTTATGGCCGTCGATCTTTAAATATTGTGTTAATGCGGTCAAGAAGTGCCACCCTTGCCAGGTGTTCACACGTAATATGCGCTCGTGTCCTGCCTCGTTACATCCCATTATCACCGCAGGTCCCTTCACTAAGTGGGGGCTTGATTTCATGGATTGCAACCTAGCTTCACCTGGGGGGAATCATCATATTATTGTGGCCACACGAAATGGGTTGAGGCTATGCCTACAGTTAAATCCGACGGTGAGATAGCCGCACACTTCGTATTCAACCAGATTATTACTCAGTTCAGTATTCCAAAAGAGCTTGTCACTGACCATGGTAGGCACTTTTAGAATCGTATGATGGAAGAGTTGGCCTCGAAGTTAGGGTATAAGCAGGAGCATTCTTCTTCTTATTACCCTCAAGCGAATGGACAAGTTGAAGCAGTGAACAAATCACCCAAGTCTATTCTCCAACGAACCGTCACACAAAACAAGACCAATTGGCATATTATGTTGTATCCTTCTTTGTGGGCTTATAGGACCGCGGTTAAGACTGCCACCGGTTTTTCTCCATATGATATTGTACATGGAGTGGAGTCTGTATTGCCGGTTGAGTGCGAGATCCCTTCTTTGAATCTAGCCATAGATCTCTTACCAGACACTTCTCCATTGGAGGAACGATTGGTCCATTTAGAGCAGGTTGATGAGCAGCGTCGAGATGCTTTAGTGGCTTTAGAAGTGAATAAGAGTCGCGTTAAGGTCCAGTACGATAAATCTGTCCATCCAAGGAGGTTTAGTGAAGGAGATTTGGTCCTTTTGTGGGATCAAGCTAAAGAACCCTTGGGGGCAGGCAAATTCAACCCCATGTGGCATGGTCCTTATGTGGTTAAACGTGTGTTAGAGAAGGGCGCTTATGAGCTAGTAGATTACGAGGGGAGAGCCTTGGCGGAGCCTAGAAATGGGCTCTATCTTAAAAGTACTATGCATGATTTTCAGCCAGGGCTGGCTATTGTATATTATTGTACAACATTTTGCATAGTTAGGTCTTTTCTTATGGTGATTGGGTTTGTTGATTAGCTTTCATTTCTTATGGAAGATGTCAATGGAGTCTTCCATCTATATAGGATTCGCGGATGGGGCACGCCGTCACACTCAACACTTAGCCTCTGCTGCTTGGGTGATTTATACTCCTACGGGTCAGGTTATGTCTTCAGGAGGCGTATGTTTACAGCCCTCTTCAAACAATGTTGCTGAATATAGTGCCGTCATTGAGCTTCTACGAGATGCCATTTCACATGGTGTTCTCTCTCTTGAGGTAGGTCTTGATTCAGAGTTAGTAGTGTCATAACTTAATGGCTTGTATCATGTTAGGGATTCAACATTATTATGGATATTCTTACTTGTGATATTGTTAGAACGATAATTTGAAAACATAACATACATACATGTTCCAAGAATTAATAATCAAGTTGCTGACTCATATGCTAACTACGTGTTATATGGGCATTTGTTTCATAGACAGTAAGCTCGTCACAAACATAAATTTTTACACATGTAAATAAATAAACCGATCATCATAAAAGTTTTTCATTAAAACATTAAAATTGTGATAATACATAGTGTCATAATACAAAAACGGGGCTCTCGAGCCACCAAAATATAAATACACGGTAGTACAAAATGTATCACTCCTAGGTATCTGAGCCTGGGGAGGAGGAGGGGGGTTCTGATTGTAGAATTCACCACGGCTCTAGCCAACCGTTTGAATAATCACACCCATGCTCGTGGCACACTGACCACCTGATGCTGCATGGCGTCAAGCAGGTCCTCGACCTGCGCCATGGGTACCCTGTGTGTTAGCCTCATGAAGTTGGTATGAATACTTTGGAGCATCCGCTCCGCATCCACACCCGTAATGTCATCTCCTCTTCCCCTCTATCTATGACGAGGGAAGCCTTCAGGCCGCCGTGGTCCTACATCTGCATAGACATGATAGGATGTCACTATGTGTTGTCATGCAAAAACATGTCTTTTTGATTCCATATATAAAAGAAACACAAAAAATTAAACAACTCAAAAATATTAAAAAGAAGGTTGGGATTCGTTACCAATGTCACCGTACGCCGATCTTGGTGGTAATGGCATGTCAGGGTCTCCTAGGAAATCTATCCTTGCGTAGGGGTAATCATCGATGGCAACTATCTGCCGTCGCCACCAAGGAAAGAAATCAGCTGGAAAGGGGTTGGACACCCTACCTCCACCCAGTTTGTGAATCGCATCTGCCCAACATCGTTGGGCCAGATCTCAAACCCCGTGAAGAGGAATGTCAACTCTAGGGCTCAATCTCGGAACATGCTCGAAGAAAAACGTGCTCAATATGCTACTGAAACTGAAGTTTCGTACTTTTCCCATCTTGCACTTACTGAGCTGGTGTTTCATGTTCCCCAGTAGTGTAGTGCTCCAATCGTACACAATGGATTTCATGCACTCCACTGCATAGAACATCAGAGGTCGCAAGGCCTGGTGGAGTGAAGCTAGCCCTGCTATCCTGCCCAGTGTCAGTAGTATGGCCTTTAGGCCTAGCACCTGTATGGATTTAGTTGGGATCTGACTCCTGACCTTCTCCATGTCTGGATAACAATACATGGCTATGTACTCATCGATGGTGAGGCCACCTCCGGGTCCGCGAGACCGTAAGTTCACCACTTCCCCCCATCGGGAAAGTCTAGTAATAAAGTATATGTCCTCCACTTCTATGGTGAGGGACATCCCATCAATCTGGAAAGACTATGAGTATGGATCCCAGTAGTCTACTAGCATCTGCAGTAGTCTTGGTTTGGCCCTTAAGCCACCAAGACATCAAAACTTGTAGAGTCCGCATGCACGAAGAGCCTGTTGTGCCATTAGATCACCACAAACTGCTTCTTCTACATCCCCGTGCTCATGCTCTCTCCATTCTAGAACCATCCTGCACATTAAATTCAAGTTTGAGTCATTAGAACACTTAAAAAACCTTGAACGCAGCCTCATATGCGACTGTTTTCTAAACAACCGCGTATGTATGCGACTTTGAGGTAATTTTCCGCGTATATCTAGCCCTATACGTGGAAAAACCCTCGATTTCAGCGTGGGCCGTAGCGTGCACTTTAGAATGGCCTAGAATCCTGATTTGGCCATGGAAAATTATAAAATTTGCATGAAAATGAAAGAGCAGGGCATGGGTAATTACCTGGAAAAAATGGTAGTCGATTCCACCGGCTGGATCTCCCCGAATTTGTTGTTGAAGTTCTGAGCTCAATTGGGTAAAAATTTCAAATGTTATATAATGTTCTGAATTTTTTACTATTTATTGAAATTTTTCAAATTTTTGAAAATTTTTACCCCCTTTTCTATAGTTTGGACCATTTATAATCCTTTTGGACCGTTTTTTGACTAATATATGATGTAGGAGACCGTTTTGAGAGCCGTTTCGACCGTTGGGTTGACCCATTCGTGCTGATTTCAGGTATCATGTCTAAACTGGCATATAGGTTAGGTTTCACTATTGTTTGCATTTTTCATGACCTAATGATCGTTTCATCATAACCATAGGTACGAACCCATTCTATCTTGTCACGGAACCTTCTTGTTGTTTTAGAAGTGGCATGATTTGAATGGTAGAGATTGACCTTACATGGGTACCCTAGTTAGCACCTTATTTGCATTTGGTGCCCATGCCGATAGTTTGGTCCTTTAGGGTGTGGGAGTCCGTTGTATAGTATTGCCATGAAATTTCACAAAAGCCTCATACTCCTCTTGATCTTTTGCTAGCCTATTTCCCCTAGACTCCCCTATGTCAAGTTGTAATTGCATTATCATGAGCTTTGCCTGCCTCATTGAGCCTTATGGCAGCTTCCCTGAATTTGAGTATCAGCCATATAGCCCGTGCTTGTATCATGTCTAGCCATGCAGAGCCATTTTATATATCCTTTGCAGCTTGATTCCCTGTTTTACTGGGAGGGGACTTGAAACCTGAGTCAGCCATTCCTCAGTTATATTGACTTTGCATGTCGACCCGGTAGAGTTACTGGTTCGTGCACTTTATGATCGAGTCCTTCCACATTATACAGCTTTGCCGAGTACCTCGTGTTGGATGATGGGGGATGCCTTAATGCCCTCCTTCTAACGGATTTCATCCCATCGAATTCAGATCATTTCTTCTGGGATAGGAATCTAAAGTCATCTTTGAGTGCCTTGAGACTTGCAGTCATCAGTGGCAGGTTCTCTCGCCATCGATGGTTCTTTGGGAATACATCAATGTCCCCTGATCGTGTTAGGAATTATGATCCAAAATGTAATAATTGGAAATTTAGTTTAATAAATGTAAAAGGGCATATACACACTCACGTGATTATGTGAGGTGTCCCTTAGTTAGTTTCAGTAACAGTAAATTAGTTGTTACTATTTGGATATTCAAATCCATCGATTTTTCCATGTGAGGTAATCTTTCGAGACTTAGCCCTCACATCTCTGTGATGTAATGATTTTCCTTCTTCTTTAATAAAATTATGTGTCTGAGGACACTTTGTCAAAATGGTATCAGAGCATGCGGTTAAATCTTGGTCTGGTTGGAACCTGGTTGGAAGGTGCTAAAGGTTGTTTGAAGAAGGTGACTTTCAAGGTTTTGGAATAGCGAAATTTTGACCGTAAGTTAATGCTTCCTATTCTTTTGGGCTGAAAAAAAAAGAATCTGTGCTGAAAAGATTAATGCTTCCTATTCTTTTGGGCTAAAAAAGAATCTCTGCAGAAAATATTTTTTATAGACTCAGTTTTATTATTTTTTAAGGCAAGGTTATTTAAAAATTTTGTGGAAGAGAATTTTTTTTAAAAAAGAAGAAGGAAGACACGTATAAGTTCTTATTTAAAAAAAAATCATTCTTATTGTGCTCACTCACTGAGAGAGATAGCATAGCCGGTGTTGGGATAGAGATGTCCGAATCAGCATAGAAGAAGAGAGAAAACCAACAAAACCAGCATTGAAGAGAGAAAACCAACAGGCATTGAAGAGAGAAAACCAGCAGCATTGAATAGAGAAAACCAACGTTACAGAGAGAAAACCTGCGGGCATTGAAGAGAGAAAACCAGCATTGAAGAGAGAAAACCAGCAGGCATTGAAGAGAGAAAACTAGTAGGCATTGAAGAGAGAAAACCAGCGTTGAAGAGAGAAAACCAGCAGGCATTGAAGAGAGAAAACTAGTGTTGAAGAGAGAAAACCAGCATGCATTGAAGAGAGAAAACCAACGTGCGTAGAGATAGAAGAGTTCGCAATTTTGTATAATTTTTTCACTTTTCATTTAATTCAAGATTTATGTAATATTTTGAAAAGTTAATAAGTTGTTTTGGAGAGATAAGGTAATTTATTATTCATTTTTATTTTTGGAGATTTTTTATATTAAGAAGAAAAAGGTGGAGAAATAAAACTTAAAAAAAAGGTTATTTTTGGAGTTGATGGCGCTAGATCTTGTGACCTCCCACTCAACAATCGTGTATCTCTCCAATTCACCTATAAAGATTTGTTATTTTTTGGAGTGATAAGGCGTAATTTTTTATTGGGCATTGGAGTAATAAGGAGCATTGTTGGTGTCATAAGGAGTACTTGTATTTTCACTCAAGGTTTGATTAGAGCAAAGTGAAGCTCTATCAAATTCTTTTCTTGAGGCTATAAGTGGGTCAAGGCCAAGCCCCTATAGCTTTATTTTGCTTTGTGTGTGGTGTTTCTTGCAGTATTTCTTTCAGGGTGACTCTTGTTGATGAGTAATTTTCTTTTCATGTTGGTGGTGATATTTTTTGCATAAAATCTTCTATTGGTGATATAAGGTGATTGTTTATTCTGGTGACATAAGGTGCTTTTTTTTTTAAAATTCTTGGAGCTACAAGGTTTGCATAATACACATCTTGTGGAGTTATAAGGTGTTTATTTTTTTACAATGTCTAAAGTTGTAAGTCTTTTTAATAAATCTGACAAGTTGGAAGGATCAAAAAATTATAAAGTTTGGAGTCGTCATATTCAAAGCACTCTTATTTACAATAAATTGTGGAAGGGTGTCTGTAATGGTCAGCCTACCAAACCGACTAATCCTGATCAACTTGCAAAATGGGAACCAAAATATGAGAAGGCCTTAGCATTGATTCACACTACTGTTTCTGATGATATTTATGTGCATATTGAAAATAGTTCTGATGCATGGCCAGCTTGGAAGACATTGAAAGATTTATTTGATTCTCAGAGTGAAGATAAGAAAATTGATCTTCAATTGAAGTTGTTTCAACAAAAATTGTCTTCAGAAGGTGATGTCATGGAGTACATTTCTAGATTGAAAAATATCAAACAAGAAATTTCAAGAGCTGGTTTTGGTAAAATTGAGGATAGCATGATGGTGACCATTTTGATCACAGGATTGCCTGAGACATATAAGCATTTTCTGGAAACTTTACAAATTACAAATAAATTGGATAAAATTTCTTTTGATGAACTAAGTGAATTACTTGCCACACATGACAAAACTTTTGGTAAAACAAAGCAAGCAGGAGAAGATGTTTTGGTTGCAAGTACTAGAAAATAGTCTTTAGGTAATCATCAAAAGGGTAATGATCAGAAAGCTTTTCAAAATTCAAACAGAGGTCGTGGTTAGGGTTTTGGAAGAGGAAGAGGCCGCAGAAGAGGAAGAGGAATAAATCAGGGAAGAGGTTCTAAAGAATCAGAAAGTACACAATCACAGTTTTTTGGAAGAGGAAGAGGTTCAGAAAACCAACAGATCTCTGGAAGAGGAATAGGTAATAAATAGGTCACATGTTTTCGTTGTAATAGAGTTGGACATTATGCTTCAGACTATAGAGTTTCATTTAAAAAAATTCTAAAAGAAAGAGAATCTAAAGAATCTTCATCAGCGACACATTATGCTCATGCAGACGATAGTGAAAATTGTGAATATGTTTTTACAGCACTTGGACAATCAGAATCAATGGATTTTGTTCAAGTTCATCGGTTGGAATCAATGAATTTTGTTCAGTCTTCTTATTGTTTCAAAAATGATTTTGAAGATGCTTGGATTATGGATACAGGGGCTACTCAGCATATGACATATAGGAAAGATTTCTTCTGGAGTTATGAAGATTGTCATTTAAATTCAATTTTTCTTGTAGATGATTCTATTCATTTACCACAGGGAAAAGGAACAGTTAAGGTTGACTTGCTAGGAATTGGAGAAAGATTGATTTCTAATGTTTGGTATGTACCTACATTTAAGAAAAATTTGTTGTCTTTAGTTGTCATTCGCCAATTAGGACATCAAATTGTAATGGAAGATGGTATCCTTTTTGTTAATTCAAAAAAGGATGCATACAAAACAGTTATGACAGGTTATGAAGACGGAAAGCTTCTTAGCATGAAGGGAATAGTCATTCCTAGATCAAAGGAACATTTGAAGGAATTTGCAGGTTTAGTTAAAACTGATGTTTCACCTATCCAATTGTGGCACATTCATTTTGGGCACTTGAATGTTGATAGTCTTGTACAACTTCAACAACAAGGAATGGTAAAGTGGTTGCCTACTTTTTGGAAGGAAAATGAAAAGTGTGAAGCTTGCATTTATGGCAAACAGAGAAGGATAGCTTTTTCAAAAAGCACTTGGAGAGCAACAAGGAGATTACAGCTTGTTCATAGTGATGTTTGTGGTCCTTTGGAAACTTCACTTGGTGGTTGTAAATATTTTTTGTTGTTTATTGATGATTTTAGCAGGATGGTTTGGGTGTATTTCTTGAAGGAAAAATCAGAAGTGTTTGAAAAGTTTCAGTCATTTCAAAATTTGGTTGAAACAACGACAAAGGAAAAGATTGCTACTTTGAGAACTGATAACGGTGGTGATTTTACATCAAATCATTTTTTGACTTATTGTCAGGAAAAAGGGATTAAAATACAATTGACCAATTTTTATACTCCACAGCAAAATGGAGTATCAAAAAGGATGAATCAAATTTTATTGGGCATGGCTAGAGAAATGTTATTTTTCAAGGGGTTGAAATCATGTTATTGGGCAGAAGTAGTTCATACAATAGTTTATTTGAGGAATCGATCTCCTTCGTCATCACTTGATGGAATAACTCCTTTTGAGGCTTGGTATGGATTCAAACCTATGGTCAAACATTTGATATTTTTTGGTTCAGCTTGTTATGCACTCGTCCCAAAAGAAAAGTGAAAGAAGTTAGAGTCTAGAAGTGTTAAGTGCATGTTGATTGGTTATTCTGATGAGAAAAAGGGGTATAGGCTTCTGTTAGATGGAAAGTTTATTGTTAGCAGGGATGTGATTTTTGATGAAACAGAAAGTTTAAGTGTAGAAGAGGTTGAAAAACAACTTAGTCACTTAGAGGAAAAAGTAACTAAGGAACACTTAAGGATGCAACACTTAAACAAGACAAGGAATGAACAATGGTTTGATCTCACTTCAGAAGTACAGGATGATGAACAGGTTGAAGACACCTTGAAACAGG
>LPNX010280241.1:290345-320214 GCA_001517045.1 Pseudotsuga menziesii
GAGAGATTGGTATGCAAAAGTGGATGCCTACCTACTGAAAGTTGGTTTACTTCGTAGTGAGTCAGATGATACTTTGTATGTTCGAATCCGGGAAAACAACTTAGTCATCTTGGTTATGTATGTTGATGATTTGTTCATAACAGGTAACAATAATGATCATATATTTCAGGTTAAGAAAGAACTTCAAACAGGTTTTGAAATGACAGACTTGGGATTACTTCATTACTATCTTGGAGTTGAAGTAAAGCAGCAGGAAGGAAGTATCTTTATTTCTCAAGCTAAGTACATTTCTGGATTATTGAAGAAGTTTGGAATGGAGGAATGTAAACCAACGATTACTCCCATGGAGAAAAATTTAAAACTTTCTAAGTTTGAAGGGGGAGAACTTGTAAATTGTACTGGATATAGACAGTTAATTGGATGTTTCATTTACTTGATGAATACTCGTCCTGATCTATCTTATGCAATCAACATACTTTCCAGATATATGCAGGAACCTAGAGAAAGCCATTGGAATGCAGCAAAAAGGGTGTTAAGGTATCTTCAAGGAACAAAGGATTTTGGACTTGAGTTTAAAAGAAACAAAAATTTCAAGCTTGTCGGCTATTCAGATGCGGATTTTGCTAGAGATGTTGATGACAGGGCATCTACTTCATGAAATGCACTTTTTACATCTATGGGATCAGCTGCAGTGGCATGGAGTTGTAAAAAGCATGATACAATTGCAAATTCTATAGCAGAAGCAGAATATATTTAAGCTTGGGAAGCCACTTGTGAGATAGTTTGGTTAAGAAGGATTTTGCAAGACCTCAAAGTTGATTAGAAAGAAGCAACTTCATTATTTATTGATAATCAATCAGCAATCAAGTTAGTCGAAAATCCTGTTTTTCATTAAAAAACTAAGCATGTGGATACTAAGTATCATTACATTCGGGCTCTCATCGTCAAACAAATCATCAAGCCAAAGTATTGTCCATCAGAAGATCAAACTGCAGATATTTTTACAAAATCTCTTGGAAGGGTCAAAGTTGATAAGTTTAGAAATGAACTTGGTATTTGTTCAAAAGAATTTTTGGATCAAAGGGGGGATTGTTAGGAATTATGATCCAAAATGTAATAATTAGAAATTTAGTTTAATAAATGTAAAAGGGCATCTACACACTCACATGATTATGTGAGGTGTCCCTTAGTTAGTTTCAGTAACGGTAAATTAGTTGTTACTCTTTGGATATTTAAATCCATCGAGTTTTCCATGTGAGGTAATCTTTCGAGACTTAGCCCTCACATCTCTGTGATGTAATGATTTTCCTTCTTCTTTAATAAAATTATGTGTTTGAGGACACTTTGTCAGATCGATGGATTCTCTTAAGTGTTTGACCTCAACACATTTATTCACACTTGTTAGTTTGCACTCTAGTACCTTGATTCCCATTTTCATTATTGGTGGGTGATCTCACGTCTATTAATGGTATACATCAATGACCAGTAATCAGACGATGGACTACTATGTTCGACCTCGACACCTCTATTCACATAGTAGGACATGTACTCGTAGTGGTTTGTGTAGAAGACCTTCTAGATTGGTGGCATCTCATATATGCTACCTCCTTGATCGTGCCAGTGTTAATGAGATTTCAGCTCTCGTGACTTGATTCCAGTAGATGTCAGATATTTCCAGCCATTATGGAGATCTTGATCCATTGTATATCTTCAGTCTTCGTGGAGATCATGATCCTTTGTATATCTTCATCATGGAGATTCGGATCTATGTATATTGTATGTGGCGATGACCACATATGTCATATTGTGTCATGCCTATTAATGGCCATTGTACTCTTATGTATCCGGGACTGCTATATGTATTCACAGTTATATGCAGAGTTGTATCATTGTATAGTGCTGATTGGGTGGCTGGTTCTTCCACTGGGTTCTCCATTACTTCATTTCTGGGATGGACTTATAATGTATTTCGACCATCGTATAACCCCTCTAACCTCACACATTAGGGGGCATCTGTTATAGCTGATTTTACCACACATGGTGAATCACACTTTTATGGCCTTCCCTGTCCCTATGCAGACTCCTTAGACCCCATGGACCATTTTTGTTCCTTTGATGTTTCCTAGACCATCCCTAAAAACATGCTTAAATTTCCATACGTGACTTTTAAACCCTTTATCGCATATATACACGGGTTTGACCTCTAAAACCGCGCACATCGGGATGTGTGCAAAATCCAAATTATTTTTGGAGTTTTCCTTGATGTGGATCCGACTCACTTGTCTCCTGGCCTTCCATATTCCATGAGATCGCTCGGATAAGACCTTTCATTACCCCATTGATGAGCTATATAAGGAACCCTTTGGATACATTGAAGGCATATGAGAAATTAAGAGCAAGAGAACTATAGTCCATTGTTGCCGGAACTTGTGCTTGAGTCTGCATCCCCTTTGTCCCTTGGAGCACTTTTGTGTTCTTCCCAAGCTTATCTTTTGCTTGTGAGCTTGCTATCGAGAGATGGAGGATTGAAGTGGTGGAGGCCCAAGTGGGGGACTCAGTTTCTCCAATTCATAGACATGCCGACAGAGGTTGTATCCACTGTAATCTCTGATTTTATATCAATAGAAATATCTTTTCCTGTCCAATAATGTGTGTTTGAATGAATATTTTATCCATGGATGATTTCAAATGCTTATATGTTATTGATTATATATGCTAGAATAGAGCTAACACAATTATATATAGTATGCTTGTTTTGTTTATTGAATGTTGAGGAAGCAATTCATTAATATAAGCTGGAGTTGGAAAGCTCAACAGGGATCCACATCAACCATATGGAATAAGGTACGAATCGAGATCCTTTAGTGTTAGTTGTTTGGTTTCTCTTGCATATAGGAAAGGATTGATTTCTGGAGTTAAGCTGTCTGTTGTGGTACCCCAAGCCATAGGAATTTCTCTCCATAACATTGTGTGTTTTATTGTCAATTTGGATGAGTGGAGTATACATTCTTCTACGTATACGTTTCTCTACACATATTATTCTGAGCCCTCTCCTTTGCTTATTGGTATTATTCACCTTTGTGTTTTTTGTACCTTATGATTACTTCAAACTGGATATGTTTCAATGTTGAACCTTTCAAAAGGCCACAGATAGGATGTAAGACCTTGTTTTTTACCATAGAATGTAATGATGTATGTAACCATTGAATGAATAGAAGATAGAAGTAATGGTCTAGGATTACCAAATGTATTGTAATGACGTACAATGATATTAATATAATACCCCTAACAATCGCAACTGGAGAAGGAAGAAGAAGAGATGGGGGAATATGATTCCAAAAGTGGGGAAAGTGAGAAAGGGGGTATGAGGGAGAGACGACCCTGGTGACTTATTAATATAAATAATCATCCCTTTCTTAAAAATATCATACAATCATTCTATCCTAAGTCTCCTAAATCCATGTTAGAGAGTGGATTTATTATCCTTCACCTTATTAATTATCCTAAGTGGGGATTGAGAGGGTAAAACTAGGATCCTATTGAGTGGCACATGACAAGCTCTATCCATGAATATATAATCTGAGAATTGAGTTAGAGGCTCAATCCTTCTAACATTCATTCTGGGATTCAATCATTCATTTTATCCATCGCCCATTTGAGATTGTGCCTGACAAAACGTATTTTATAGCTGATATCCTTGGAGCCTCGACACAATTACTCCCACATAAAGCCTAAGCTCGACATGTGTCATTAGGTGATTTCCAGTTTACAGGAGTTGAGTAAGAAATTAAATTGCATGCATGTTAAACCCCTAAAATAGATATAGACCATTCATCTAAATAGGGCATGGAGAAACATGTGCACCAAATATGGAAGGACAGAGATGGGATCCCCCATCACAACGTCTAGATTATGCTAAGTGTTAGCTCCACAAATGATGGGTTACACAGGTAGGACGAGCCCATGATAAATAAGTAGTTTACGAGTGTTGAGAAGGTATTTTTGAAAGTTGGTATTTCAAGTTTCGTAGGATGAGAAGGTGACATGCGTACCCAAGGTTGTAAGCATAATAGGAAATATGGAGTGGGGTGAAAAAGGCATGGACCTTCATGCTCTGTAGTTGATTTGGCTAGTAGATCTTGATCATGCCCCGAGGAACATGTGCACTAATGATTGTATGGTTGAGATGGACCCCCTTGATTACATCACCCTCTAGATTCATGCCAAGTGAATAATTCAAAAGACAAGGATGGCACAAAGGTGGCCCACAAATTATTTAGTAAAGAATAGAAAGAAAAGGGCCATGAATGTCTGGCATGGTAGGTAAGGTGATGATCCAAATGAAGTGCAAGAATCAAATGATGACACATAGGACCCCACTGCCACATCATCGACCATGTTTCATGCCATGTCAACAACCTATTACATTAGTAGATGATAAAGTGTGTGTGTGTGTGTGTGGAGCCAACAAATGTTTTGGCCATAACAAGAGCATAACAACTCAGAATTGGCTAAAATTTTGAGCATTTGTCCATAGCGAGGAGGAATACAAGATGGATAAAGAGGGTCATGGGCCTGATCTTCTCTAGATTTAAAGGAATCGGTGGTTTTTTAATACCAACACCCAACTACTTTACGAGGGCCCTATTGAGGTTGAATTTTTAATGGTACAATCATTGAATAGGTTATAATACCCCTAGTCTTGACTTGGAATTTATTTAACCAAAAATTATGTAAATGATGTAAATATGCTAGTATGGATTCTTGGTGCGGAGCTCAAGGCCAAGGCCCTACTAGTGAATGGATAGGCATGTATGATGTATATAGTTTTATTGGACTATATGATTGGATTATCATGCCAATTCAAAATGTATGTAAATATTATGTTGGGAATTTAATAAAATGGTGCAATATGGATGTGTAAAGAGCACTAGAGGGGATATGATTCCACAAGAGGGGAAGAGGAAAGGGGGCCTATGGGAAATTAAATCCTATGTAGCCAAGTTTCAACCTTATAACTCATCCCAAAATATGCCATGTGCCTTAAATGAGCCAATTACCTTCCTTGACTACTTAACCCAATCATTGAATACATATGTGAGGTTGGTGGGAAAAGTCAATTCATGTAGTTATTGAAGCATGGGCCCTTGGTTACCATTATGTTAGTTATCAACAGTCCTTTTATTCTATGGTCAAAAGCGACGTCAGTTGTCTTTTCACCCTTACCTCATTTCCCTTGGAGTCAACACTCAATATATCATTCTTTCATGCATGTTTTCTAGACTGCGTAGAGTCTCCTACTGTTGTTCATGTCCATTACCAAACTGTGCATCACCCAAAATCCAAGTTTGGAGATAGAGTTGAAGGAAGGAAAAATAGATGGTTGTAGGTGAGCATATAGGAAATTAAAGTTAGGAACCCTTACCCATTTAGTTCTGCTACTTTTGGATGCTTGAGAAGACATATTTTATGCTATTGGAGGTTCTCTAATAGCATATAGTAGATTGGAATCTTAGTGCACACACTGGTAAGAACTGTAAGGGTTGGATTCCCCGAGGGAACTATCGATCAATGAAGAGGAATTCCCTCCTTGTGTTGTGTGGGGCAATTAGAAGGAGTGTCATGGCTGTGATGGCTAGGAAATATATTTGTAGAGCTCTATATGAGTTTTGGATAAGCATAGAGATCAGAATGGGTGTAGGTTGTGGGATAAGTGAGAGAATCATGTAGGTGTTTCCTTTTCCGTGGTGGCATCATATCCCAATTTAGGGGCAACCTCTCAGCCGAAAGAGCATATTCTAGACAGAGTGCCTACGGTTGGGTGGAAAATTGCTATTACACATCTATTTGTTAAAGATAAGTCTTCTCTCTCGTGTTTGAATATGCAATGTTTATTTGATGCCTATAATGATTATGCATATATATATGCATGTTATGAGTGTGGCTCAATTTTGTTTCCACTATGTAGTTTTCATTTACGCACATGCACACATGCTTATACTATCATGAATTCATAATTATAAGTTTGGGAGATCTACCACCTGCCCATAAGATAATAACATAATATCAAAACATAATTTACAATCACAACCTCAGAGCCAACGTCGAATCACCTATCATGATTCTCAGACTTTCTAGCAGCGTCCTCAACAAAATAGGCTATCAATTTTATTGTTGGAACTTAAAACTTCTGGCAACACCCTTCAAAAGAAAACATGATCAAAACACTTTCGGAAGTTGACTTTGCTTATAAACCACTTGAAACTCAACCTGAAGGTTGCTTAATTACTTGCATACATAGTAAATCTAATAACTTGCTAGGAGAAACTATATAACAATATAGGATCCAGACTTAAAGTACCTATTAACAATGGATACACACAAAACAAAACCAAAAAGTTATCAAAGGAATGAACAATCCAACTATCATAATAGACTAAAAAAATGTAAGAAATAGAAGTAATTTTGAGTGACAAACTTAGGTACTAACATCTAGCTCCATCTAGGGATGGTACTCTCCTTGTGAGATACCAATAACACGAGACCATGAGACTATCCGGACCTCTGAATTCCAAATATGTTTTGAGAACTAAGATTGTTCATAAATAACTGAAAAATTATTCAAAACCAAGCAAAAATTTTCCATTGGGATGGAGTCTTTATTGAATAAAATTAAAACTCAATATTATTTACAATGACATTACGCCACCCATGGATTTAGTAAAGAAATAAATGTTTCATAAAATGCGCATTAATTGGGCCACTCACAAGATCTTCGCCTTCTAGATTCTGCAGAATAAAGGCGTTGTTTCTCAAAACTTTTATAACTTTAGAAGGGACAAGCCATATATTGGAAAACCTTCCATGTTTATACTTTTCTTCTCTCCTTGCACCCCATATCAGGACCAAGTCACATGGAAAGAAGTTATCTTCCTTATTTTTCCTATAAAAAATTGCCTTAAAAGTTAATTTTAGCTTTATGTTCTTGAGATTTTTCTGTTAGCAATTCCTTGGCTTGTTGTACTTTAATCAACTGATAAATTCATTTTTGTACCTCATTAGGCTCTTCCATGTGATTTTGCATGGATTTTATTACTGAAAAGCTCAGCTGAACTAGAAATACAACATCAGTCCCATAAACTAATTGGAAAGGAGTAGTACCAATGGACTTCTTAGTGCTGACTTTATCAACCCATAATGCATATTTCATCATTGAATCCCAACTTCTTTTGTTTTCAGACAACAACTTCTTAATATTTTTAATAATGCTCTTATTAGTTGACTATGCTAATCCATTACCTTGTGGGTAATAAGGTTTGTAATTCTTGAGAATTATCTTATGCCTTTCACAAAAATGAACCATAGGGCCATATTTAAAAGCAAAAATAATATCAGTCAAAATTTTACAAGGGTAGCCAAACCTTGCCAAGGTACACTCCTCCAGAAAGTTAATAATCACCTGGTCGGTTGCATTCCTAGTTGGAATATCTTCCACCCATTTGGTGAAGAAATCCATAGTTTCCAGGATCCATTTGTACCCGCTTGAGGGAGGATGAATCTTGCCAGTGAAATCCAATCCCCATTGTTGAAAAGGGGTGTTTATTACAATTGGTTTTAATGGCAAGGACAAAAACTTATGTTTTCCAATAAATTTTTGACATTCTAGGAAAACTCTAACTTTGGAAAACACATCATAGTATAATGAAGGCTAGCAATATATTTCCCTCAAGATCTTGAAGTTGTTTCTTTCCAATAACTATGTTCACCACAATCCTCTCTATGCAGATCTTCCATAATCATCTATGCTTCATCCTCATTGACATACCTCAACAACATACCACTGAAATCTTTCCAAAACAAATACTGATCTTTGATACAATACTTCAAGGATTTCAATTTCAATGATCTAAACTTCTTCTTATCTAGATACGATGGAAATTGTAAGCTCAGAAGAAAATAGACCACATCCTTATACCAAGAAGAAAAATCATACCTTTCATAAATTTGTGATTTACCCTAAATAACCCGAGGATCTACAACAACTGATTGATTCAAAACATAATTTAGTCCAAGGGCTTTGCAATTTAAGTAAGCCAACCGGTTTTCCAATCCCCGTCCATTGACCAATTTTGTAGGCCTGATATCCAAATATTATTCCAATATTTATGCAATCCATCCCCCTCTTTTCCCATCACTATCGGGCTGTATGAGGACGTCTTTTGCTATAGAGATGGCTAGGCAGGCTATATTATTTGAATGCATAATATAGATCCAAAATAACTTCAGTGTTTTGACAAGGGCATATGCATGTTTTTCAATGACATTATAGTTTAGTTCTGAATACCTTACGTCCCTACTAAAGAAGGAAATTGGATACTCAATACTATCCGCATTCTTTTGCGAGAGCACAATAGTAATAATGTCTTTAGATGCAAACAAAAAATTAGAAATTCTTTGAAGAAGTTTGGGCTTACCAAAACTAGAGCTTATGTTGGTGCTTGTTTGATTCTTTCAAAAGAGGCCTTGGATTCCACTCTCCACTCCACTTCATTATCTTTCATGAGAATGTTTGTAATTTGTTTTATAATCTCAACAAAAATTGGGATAACCATCTCATAAAATTAATTTTCCCAAGAAAAGATTCAATTTCTTTTTTGTTTCTAGGAATACAAATTTTGTAAATTGCCTCCACCCAAGAAGGATCAATTTTTATGCCTAATGATGAGACAATATGCCCAAGGAGATTGCCTTCTTGCTTGGAAAAATGCTATTTCTTCGGATTCAAGGACATGCCATACTTCCCGCACTTCAAGAAAGTTTGTTTTAAATGCCTAAGATGTTCTTCATAAGATATGGAAAATACAGTAATATCATCCAAGTAGATAACAATGAACTTATCTATTTCGCCCACAAATGCTATATCCATAGCCCTTTGAAAAGTTGTCATTGCATTCATGAACAGAAGGGAATCTTATCCTACATAAACGTACATAAACACTATCTTTTCTTTATCATTTTCATGCACAACTATCTGGTTGTAGCAAAAAAGCCATCGATCATGGAGATCCTTTGGGCTCCAACTACTCTTTTGCAGGATTTGATTAATCTTGGGTAATGGATAATTATCTTTGAAATAACATCTATTCAAGTTTCTGAAATCTACACATAATATTATCTCTTCATTTTTCTTTCAAACTGACACTAAGTTAGCCACCCAAGTAGAATATCTGAGAGGAACTATAATTTTATCATATAAAAGTCTCTTTATCTCTTTTTCAATTGCTGGTAGCATCACTAGATGAACGTGCATAAACTTGTACAAAGGAATATTATGATAAATGATATTAGTGTCGTAAGTCCTCAAATCTTGATATGACCACAAAAATATATCTACCAACTCCTTCATGAGATCTACGTACCTTTTGCTCTGCTCAACAGAAAGTGCTTTTGACAACTTGATAATCTTTGGATCCGCAGTGGTCCCAATATTGCAGATTACAATGTTGTCTTATGAAGACTGTACTATGGGCTTAGTAATGCATCATTATTGTTTCTAAAGGTAGAAGACCTTTAGGAGTAAAATTTGAGAAATAAAAAAATCTTTTGTCATTTCTAGAAATTTATCATTTCCTCATCATCATGAAAACTTCGCCAGTCCTTGATATCATCAGGAACTAATGGTCTAGGTCTGATTTCGACTACATATTTGAGCCGAGGTTTCGTGGGGACCCTAAAATTGTTAGCTGCCAGTGCTAAAGAATCAATTGTTTGATTCAAATCTCTAGCAATGAATGAGATATTAAATACTAAGAAAAAGTTTTCATCGAGATCCCATACCTCATTCCTATAAACATTTAACAATTGTTGTTTGGTATGATTTGTATTCCTTACCTGCTAAAAAATCAATTCAAAATCGCCATAGACGACGAATTGCTGAATATTCATTTTTTTGGCAGCCCTTAAACCAAGCAAAAGAGCCTCACATTTTGCTATAATGTTAGTAGTTTGAATTCCAATTTATACATCGAAGTGATTACCTTATCAGATGGAGAAACTAAGACAATTCTTTCACTTGCCCCTTCCTTAGATTATGAAACATCACAATACATCCTCCACAAGGCATCTTTGACCTCTCCATATTGCCATTCATGAGCTTTGCTTTTTGCTATCACATAACCTAAAAATTGATCTTTCAAATGCAAAATAAATGTGCCAATGTCGTTCTGAACAAAATAAATGGGATGATTAGTTGGATTTTCGTAATCAATGACTATGAAAGCAAGTATTATCTCTCTATACAACCTTCTCTATTCTCCCAAAAATATTGCAATTGTAGCATAAGTGAGATCCATTTGTAGGGCTCCCCATATATTTTTAGCCCAAGATCTTGAAAGGAGCATGCCAAATTTGTGAGGGATATCAACAACTACTATGTCCATTAAGACACTCTTCATGGGAAGTTGAGTGACACTCTCAGCTAAGGCTTTTATTACCCCTAGACATGTTATTGCTTTGGAACTTATCAAAGGAATAGAGATTGTGATACGGTTTAGTGATATTTAACTCCAATGCTTCCATAACCACCTTAGGCATGATATTATGAGAAGCATTGGAGTCTAAGAGACAACTATGGAGCATTTTGTCATGAATGGTAAGGGTAATGAAAAAGGGTGGAGGAAAATCAATATTTCTTTCTGTTTTAGGACCAAAAATGATGGTAGGGTTCTCATCCTGTAGGCTAACAGTGTCTAAAGGGACTGAATTGATGTGAGATTGTAAGAGTTTAAGAGTATATCTCTATAGGATTGGTTCTTCATAAGTTTTTCTAATGGAATATATACTTTAATTTTGTTGATTTCATGTTCAATACTAAACAAGGAAGACTACTTATCTATACCTTTGTTTATGCAAAGATGTCTTCATAATTTTGCTGGTTCTGGTTCCTATCCGGGCCATTTGCTGACACTAGTTTGAAAAGAATAATTACCTTCTTATTCTGATTTTGGGAAACCCGTTTAAACCCAGACCTTAAGTCATACCTTCTTTCAGGATTGGTATGAAATATATCAGTTAAAGGTGTTGAATCTGAGGTATCCCGTTGAAAAATTTATTCACTTTCTTGATTAAACACCAAAGAATCTTGAAAATCAAACTAAGTTAAATAGCCAAGATATGACTCACCTTCAACATGATTTTTTCTTGCTCCAAATCATTCATTTCAATTTCATTTGACTCGTTAGATTCATTAACCAAATTATTTTGGAAGGGAGGATGAACCCTCTGATCGCCATTATTCCTCCTTTCTTTAGGAAGGAACCGTAGATTAAAAGGTCTTTTGAATTGGTTTTGATTCCGATTATCACCTTCTTGAACATGTCTGTTATGAGCTTTGTTTTCCATTTCCAACTTAGCAAGCTTTGATGAAAATTTTTAAATCATTTTGGTCATATCCTCAATTTTATTATTTGATTCTTTTGAGCTGGATACCTGTATCTGATTTTCCTCTTTTGGTTTCTTCTTTCTATTTATACCCTCATCATCAACTTTACTCCTAAGTTTGTCTATTGCTAGAAAATTTGATTCCTCCTGCATATTTATCAAAGTAACTGATCTCCTTTCTCTCAACAACAAAGAAAAATTAGCCTCAAAATAATTTGCATATGTTAGTTTGGCAGAAGTATCGGTTGCTTTAATTTTTGTAGGGATTTTCTTATACATTTTATTAAACCTCTTAGTAAATTCTGAAACAAACTCTCTTTACTTCCCCCTTAAGGATCAAAGTTCAGTGATGTAATATAAATAATCCTTATTATCACCCCATTTCCTTAAGAAAAATTGATCAAGGTCATCAATATTAGGGATGGAATTTGGAGTAATCTCTCAAAACCATTTCCTAACGTCTCCATATAAAATTTGAACAAATAATATCATCCATATGTCGACATTTTCAATGTTTTAGTTATCTACAAAACTATAAAAAGCTGTTAAATGCTCTTTTGCTATAACTTCTTCCTTGCCATTGAACCTAGGCAAGTATTTTAGATAATCACCCATAAGAAGGGCATTGAGGTTTTGAGGCAAAACTAAGGGTGAATACCTAGAAACCACTTAGGAATTCAATGTGTTAGGAGGTTGGTTTTCCATTGTAGGTTAGAATCAGGGTTGAGATTGACTAGAATAAGGAGTATAAGGTGTTAATGTAGGTACTAAAGGTTTCAAAAGTCAAATTCTTTGAACTTTTGGAGCTCTTATTTGATTTCTTTTGATGCTAGAGGATTTGTAAAAACTCTGTACGTAGCACTTTCAGTCTCGGGATCAAAATCTTGGTACTCAGGTATGGAAACAAAAATCACTTGTTTCTTTTCTTCCGGTGTTAAAGGGGTCAAATTTTTTTAGGGAGTACTCAGGAAGGTGACTTCGTCTTCTTCTATCTTATGGAACAAAGGAGTTTGTGTTTCTACAGAAGTACCTAAAGTTGCTTTATGTTGATCCCTTGCTTCTCTAATCAACTTCTTTGGATATGATTGAGCTGGAACGTTTGGAGACCGAGGATTCCCTCTAGTTACAATTCCTTTTGAAGCCATGACTGCCTTTATAGATTTATAGTGAAAGATATAGTCTATTTCAAATCTACTGACCTTTTTCACCATCAAAACTAGATTAAAATGTTGTAAATACCCAGGGAAAACATTCAATTCCATCCCCGACAATAGTGTCAAAATATGTTAATCCTAAAGTATGCATTAGACTATGAGAATGCAGAGGTTAGGCACCTCAATAATTAAATGGATTTAGTTAAACAAAGGACCAAGGAGACTGGTACAACAAACAAAGTAGGAAACACTAACAGACTGATTATATCGAACTCTGTAATATTAATCTTGAGAGATCAAAACTTGAAAAAATAACATGTAATTGAAGTGACTCAACTAAGGCATTAATCATAATGAAAACATGGACAACACACTGTTCAAAATTAAAAGAGTAGCAAATCCTAGCTCATAAAATTATACAGTCCATCTCCAAGTTACAGGTATCCTAAGTTTACAGATTTACAAAAGTATTTAACTTAATGCAGAATTTCAAATGCTGCTGTGACCTCTAAACTTTTTCTAACCCCTTCAATTGTTCTATCGTTTACATTTTAAAGTAGTAACATACTTTCTATGAAGTTTCCATAAATAAAACTTGTGGATCAAATGAGATTTATAATTAATAATTTACAATATTATAACATTGATTCTAAGATTATGATAATTAAAACCTTTGTTTGATCCATGATTCCATCCAATCTAGATGCATTTTCTGGTTTGTACTGAAATATTGAGCTGACATGTGTTCACTTGGTTAGTATCCACTAGATATTCCCTGTGTGTACCTGTTTAGTTCACAAAATAAGAAAATTGTTACTTCCATAATTTCCCGCAGCACTTTGCCATATTGTTTAATGAAGCGACGCTACCGAAAGTGGAAAGTTTTCAATAACTGCCCAATATATTCTCTAATACGTGGATTATATGCCTTTAACTTAGTACAACACTGAATCATTCCCAAAATATCTCCAAATAGCACCATTAAACATGTTGAATAGAATATGCTAGGATCCTTAGCCTATCTCTAGTTTGGAGTTCACTTTGTTGTTGAAGACGCCTTCTTCTAGATGCTCTAAGGCGTTGGAACAATCTTTGATTTTGTACCAGGGGTTGAAGACCCTTTTCTCCTCCTGACATAAAGTGCTTTAATATCAGAGGTTGAGTATTTTTGATTTCGAATAGCCTCAATTTTTTTCTCTACTATGCCTTTGTTTTTAGAACATGGCTTTCTCTTCTTGCTTTTATCTTTTCCTATGGAAATATACTCCCCTTGTTATGTATTCACGACCTTAACTACACTTTGAATAACCCTAGAGGATTTAGTATTTTTTCCAGAGGTTTCCTCTTTATTTTTTGAAACCCCATGTTCTTCTAGTTGAAACTTTGACCAAAACAAAAAATTTTCCCATGTTCTATTTTTCGTACTCAATTCTTCCAAACTAGTAACTTGATGAGGCTATGATGGAAAACCCTACAACCAATATGTTTTGGGTGGATTTACATTCTCACCACCATTTTCGTCAGGATTTTTAGTAGGTATAAGGGGATATTCATTCTATTTACTCCTGAGATATGCAACAAATATCATGTGATAAATGTAAATTGTTGAAAACCTGCCTTCACATGTGATGTACTACTGGATCATCCCAAGAACTTCCCTCCATTCTTCCTTCATAAAACTTCTTGAAATACCCTTACTCCTCTCTAGATTCTGTTGCTTAGGGTTCAATTTATTATAATCTGTGCCAAGGGTTTGATTTTTAAACCATTTTTTACCATCCGCAGGAAGGTTATCTGCAACAACGATGAATTCTTCTGAGATTTCAAACTTCAAATTCTAAAATAAACTCTACAACCATTAAAGTTCATCCAAACCACTTTGCTACTTCAATATTGTAGCCTTGCATTTTTTCACATAGAGAAAACCATCCCGCTTATTTAATATTCTAAGCATACTCCAAGTATGCTTCAAGCGATTTTGTGCCTCTTGGCTTATATCTCTGTATTTTTACACTTTTCTTTCCCATGTCCGTAGAGAATTTGCTTAGGAAATTTGTTCTGTTAGATGAGGAATTGCAACCAAGTGGAAACACAAATGACTTGATCAATTGATTGGGAAGATTATGGATGAAAAATGAGACTACCTCTACCCACTATCGTTACGTCCAATCACAAGCTCAACAATTAAATGAGGAAAGGTGCCATAATAATTTTGAGTGGGGAAGAAGTTGTATCAAGCAATCAAGAGAATATTTAAGATCTATCCTATGCCCATGAGATAATAGCACAATATAAAAACATAATTTACAGTCACTACTTCAGAGCCGACGTAGAATCACCTATCACAAGAGTCGACGTAGAATCACCTATCACAATCATCAAACTTTCTGGCAACGTCATCAACGAAATAGGATGTCAATTTTTCTACTAGAACTTAAAAATTCAGTAAACGCCCTTTAAAATAAACATTATCAAAATGCTTCCTGAAGTTGACTTTGCTTATAAAGTAAAAATGATCCGAGTAGATAGACGAATTCAATCAAACCAATCTATCGGGTTCCAAGGCACACATAGGTGAAGCTACAAATATGGAAAATAGCATTCTACAACACAATTAAAGTACCAAGAACACATCTTATGGTTGTACATTCATATTTTACCAAAAACATAGATTCAAATAAAAAAACTAGTTACCAATTTCACCACAATGTACCTAGTTTCCAATTTAACTTTCCAAATGAAAAAGAAAGAGAAATATATGACTATTGTAGATCATGGAAAGCGTATTATGGGTCACTTGCATTCATGTGGCTGTAGCTTTCCACCCATACAGATTCCATTAAAAAACCCAGAAAACTAGTTAATTCCACTCATCTGAATTGGCTAGTAATTCTAGGAATCACTAGAATAATTAAATACAAAGATTATAGAATAATTCAAATGCAATTACAAATATAAACAACATGTTTTATCAATAATAACAAATATATAGCTCATTCAAACATTTTTTCAAACACTTCATATGAAAATTCACAAATCTACTCAAAACAATTCCATTGAAGGAAGTAGAAATTGCAAATTGATCTAGAATTTCTGTAGACATTTCGCCAACACTACCAAGAATATTTATCCTCACATTCTCACACAAATTTAAATATTATTTATTTGACATAAGCATAAAAGGAATACTCATGCATTTTAGAAACACTTCATGTGCCAAGTCTCCAAACTATGCCAAACAATCCAATCGAAGAATTAGTTTTCGAATAAAGGGTAGAAGCATAAAAGAGAAGTGTCTTTAACCATTCTGAGGTTATTGTACCATTAAAATACAAATTAGATAATGAACAGGGAAATAAATATCAGTTCTGTAGCAGAGGTACCAAAGAATTATTTTGTCAAAAAAAACGTGCACAAAATTCCCAAAACTAGTTTCCAATTCCTTCATAAAATTTACTTGCATAAATAGATTGAATTATGTGAGACCTTTCTTCCACATATAACTCATATGTTTCATCAAACATCTCATGTGAATCCATAAATAAATCATATCAGAGCCAATCAATTTTAAATAAACATGAGATAAATCAATTATCTTATCAATGTGCAACTGGCATCGTCCAGACCATGCTCCACCCAACCTTTGGCACTGCCAAGCCAAATCTCACTTTTACTGGCCAACTTTGAGCTGAGGCTACAGATCCACAGTAGAGGTGCACTCAAGAATATCTCAAGTATCAGTTTGACAATCAAAAACTCTATTCCTCACCACATACTTTCTCTTCCACCCCACTACTAGGTGCAATGGTAATCCAGACCCCCTAGGCCATTGAGATATTGCCATTCGCCATCAGGATTTATGTGCAGGTCCATGACAAAGCCAAGTAGTGGAAATAGAGGAACCACACTAGAGTTTTCCAAGCTTATCACAAACACCATACAATATCACAATGATTCAAGCACAAATTTCATTCACATAGCAGAGCATTCATGGTTTCCCAAGTTCTCACTATAAAAGGTATGAAAAAACATCCAAAACAACCATAAAAAACAACCCCAAATCAAGGATATCAAACATGGATTTATAGACCAAAGAAGGTAATTATAACTCAATGGGGTCAAACCAAACCAAGGTAAGCCAACTTGAGTCAATCCAAGGGGGGTAATTCAACCATAAGAGTTTAACTCTAATCCAACCCAAGAAAATTCAAATTTCAAGGAGAGTGACTCCAATCCATTCCACTCCCACTCAAATTAATGTGTGGACACATTATCCATGAAGAGGAATCAAAATTAGTGAGGTGGGGTGTCACACAATCCAAGGCATCTTCCAAAAATAGAAAAAGGGGGGGGGGGGAGCGGGGGGGTTACACAAGGAATTGCACAAGAGTTACCCAAGGATTTACACAAGTATTCACACAAGGAATTACATAATTATTTACACAAATTTTGAGGTGTTAAGGCTAAAAATAACTAGTGAGGGAACACTTGTGCAAATGGGAGTTACAAAACTAAGTGTAGCGTCCACAAAGGGGTTACAAAACCACCAAAGGGACTTAATCAACAAGTGGCACCCACCCAAACACCAAGGAGGCCCACTAAATCATGAATCAGGCTCAATAATACCAACATAGGCTAAAAATAATAAAAAGTTGGGTTCGTTGTACAATGCTTGGGTGATCATCAACTAATAAAAGCACCAAGGCATACATATAGACCAAGATAAACCATACAAGTTCTAAAGTGCTAGGAATGTCCCCATTCCCCCTCTCATTGTGGATCTAGGCCTCCCATACTCTTTTAGTGGTCCACGATGTGCGAGTTGTTTTCATTAATTAATTATTTACAAAATAATAATAATGTCTCTAGGTCCTTAAAGACCCTTTTTCCAACACCCTATGCCACAATAATAAACAATTAAAAATTACATATGTTTTGGGCTTAACACACGGGGTATTACACCTGATCTAGTTGAGCACCAACAACATAATGAATCCCAAACTCTCTAGTACCCTGCACATTGTGCAAGGTGCACTTTTCTACCCTCCAATGCATCTCATGTGGCTCCTGCATGAACCTAGAAACAACACTAACAACATATGACAAGTCTAGTCTCAAATGAGTCAAGTACAATAAGCTACCAATCAGTTGTTTGTAGAGAGTGCTATCAACAAGGGGTGTAGAACCACCTTCTTCCCATATGATTTCAGATAGTAAGGGGAATGGTGTTGCTTTGTAATCAGTCATATGGAACCTCTTGAGCAAATTATCTACTTATCTGGACTGAGAAATCATGATCCCGAATCTCTTTGATTCATTTCAAGGCCAATAAAATGCCTTAGCAACCCTAGATCTGTCATGGAGAAAGCCTTGCTCAAGGATAACTTGATGTCCCTCAATCCAACATTTGAACCACCAGTGGCGAGTAAGTCATCCACGCATAATACATTCAATGGTAATCAACCTCCTTTCTATTGCATGTAGACATTGTAGTTAGACTTGCACCTTTTGAATCCTTGTGACAATAAGAAGGCATCCATTTTGGCATAACATGCCCTTGGGGATTGCTTGAGCCCATACAATTATTTTCTTAGTCTGCATACCAAGGAGGAATATTCAGTGTACCCCACAGGCTGTCTCTTGTAGATATCTTCTTCCAAGTCACCATGTAGGAAGTCACTCTTCACATCCATGTGATGTACCTCCCATTTCTTCAAAGCTGCAATGGAAAAAACCAACCTTATGGAATCCATTCTTGCAACAGGGGTGAATGTTTCATTGTAGGCCAACCCATGAACTTGTGAATACCCCTTTTCAACTAATTGAGCCTTGTACTTGGTAGTAGATCCATCTGATGCTAGTTTGTTTTTGTAGATCCATTTTCACTAGACAAACTTTATCCCTGGAGGTAATGAGACAAGATCCCATGTCTTGTTTTTTTGTAGTAAATGATATTCCTCATCCATGGTTTCCTACCATTTTGGATCATGGAAAGCCTCTTTGTACAACTGTGGATCGGACCCCAACATCATGTAGCACCTATCTCAGAGAAGTGGATGTGTATGACATAACGCAAGGTTCTGATATTGAAATTGATATATGGTTCTCCTTCTGTCATATGGATCCCCAACACTGTTCCCGACAACTTCAATGAGTTTTTCATCCCATTTAGACCTTGGATTTGGAGCAGTAGCATGATCGAGATATGGATCTTCTTGACCTTCATTCTCAATATCATGATCTGGTTCCTCTTGGTCCTCATCTTTGGGTTCTAGATCTGAAATATCAGTAGAAACATCATCATATGAAAATGGTATAGGTTGAGCATTTATACCTTGCTCTTCATCTTGTTGTAGATCATGCAATGGATCTTCATTGAATTGGAAACTTCGCTCTATGAAGGATCTCTTGGTTGAAATCTCCATCAATTTGTAAGCTTTTGCATCATCTGAATATCCTAGTAGAATGCATTCACTACTTTCGAGTTGGAAGAATTTCCTCTTGTCAGATGGGATTTTGGCCCATGCTTTTGAGCCAAAAACCCTCATATGTGAGAAATTAGGCTTAAGTCCCATCAGTTTTTTGAATGGAGTGACCCTAACCACTGACTTGTGAGGTACTATGTTTTGGATGTATGAAGCACAATTCACTACTTCATCCTGTAGATATGGTGGAAGATCCCTTGCTTCAAGCAGGCAGGTGGCCATCTCTTTCAATGATCGGTTCTTCCTCTCAGCTACACCATTTTGTTATGGTGTGTATGGGACTGAATGTTGCATTTGAATTCCTTCTGAAGCACACAATTGTTGAAACTCTCTTTTAATGTACTTTTCTCCACTGTCTGATCTGAATGATTTGATATTCTTCCCAAGAGTGTTCTCAACTAAGGCCTTGAAAACTTTGAAAGTCTCAAACAACTTAGATTAAGTTATTACTTGAATCAATGTTATTAATGTGAGGCAATGTTGTATTTGGAAATAACTTTTACAATGAAAGAGGAAGTGAATGTATAATATAATTTCGATTATATCTCAAACATTAAAAACAATAAAAAATGAATATCTAATATAAATTTATTAAAATTAATAAAATATTAATAAAATTATTGAACAACCTAAAATAAAATACTAACCCAGTGATTTATTCATTATATATAAAGATGTGAAGAAGTTACTATTTCTCTTTTTATTATTATAATAATTATATAATTTTAAATTAAAACTGTTAATTGGCTTCAACATTATCATGTTTTTATGTTGTATAAATCTATTTTATACTAGGTTTTATTAAGATAAAAAAAATACTAAAATAATTAAAGCTAATAAAATAAAATTAAAAATGTTACACATGATGTCACCATCCATTATGCACATGGTGTTAACTAGATAGAATACTTCATTTAGCTAGGGACCTTCAAGTCCTCCATCTGTATCAGGTAGTCTTTTGTCCATTTGCATGTATTAAGTTGCACTTCCTTTGTCATGGTCAAGGGAAGTTGTTTGCAAAATTTTGACATCCATTACATGTGTAAAATCCCTAGCATGAGTGAGTCTCTCATGTTATGACAAATTTGGAGTGTTTTTTTACCTAGATGAAATTAGATCCTAGTGATTAGGATTTGTCCTTATTTTTCACTCACACCTCCAAATCCAAAGTATGTTGTATTAACATAGGTGCTTCAAGATGGTGTCCAAGTGCTTATGGTTCGATGTCAAAATTAGAAGGGGTTCAAATTAAAAAAAATATATTTTAGGATGCACCTGCCCCACTCAAGGAGGGGGTATTGTAAGTGTCTTCCCTCATCAAGGGGAGTAATGTAACACCCTATCTTCATCCACGCATATTGACATCTACACCCAAAGGTGGAACCCCTCCTCATGGGTCAACTCCTAGGTGTGGCATCGACTCTTAATGTTATGCATGGGATCTGCATGAAAACATGTACCACTCTCCTATCTTTGGAGTTAACTCCACATGTCGCGCCTTCCTCCTTACTTGTGCATGAGGTTGCATGGATCTCCTATATCTTCTCCTAAAGGTGGAACACATATCTTGATTTAGATGAGATATCCCTCCTATATGTGTCACTTGGTGGCCTATTCACTCCACCATTTGCTTAAGTCCTCCCCCTCTATGTGGAGACTTAAGGTTTTGGAGTGCGCCTACATGTGTCACATTCTCCTTCATGCATGCATGAGCTAGCAAGGGGGAGAACATAATATCATTTTTCCTATTTAAGAGAGTCTCCCCCTCTCCCATTGTTGTTGGTTATTCCGAGAGGCAAAGCTATTGTATGATATCTTTCTCTCTTGAAGAGTTTGTGGGAATAAAGTGAAGAATTTCGAGGTCATATCAGCTTATTTATTTTATGGTATATGTCTTTGATTATTCATTTCATGTCTAGTTGATATGCTCTAGTTTTTCTTATACTTATTTCCTTTGTTGAATGTTTGGCCATTGAAGGGGTATTGCTACCCAGTTGCCACTTATACTTCTAGTTTGATGTATGTTAGTGCTAAGTTATATTAAAGGTAACTTTTGATTTCTATTTTGCTAGTTTGGATATTTCTATATACTAATGTCTTTTAGGTAGAATATATTAACAAGCTACAGGAAGAAGGGATCCATCTCCTTGTATAAGCTCATATTTTGTAGGTTAACCACAAGCTCCAAGCATACAAGGGCGTGCCTAGAGCTTCCATGACCTCTTAGATACATTTGAGGCAAGACAATGGAAAATAAAGAAACTATGTGACTCCATTTTCGAAACTTACTCTTCTCTTCCTTTAACCTTCCCTTCTTCTTTTCTCAAAATTTCACCCAGTTACTTATTTTTGCATATTTAGATTATAAAAATGATGTTGCATATTTTTCCTAAATCTATCCATGCATGTCTTAGATCTATTGCTCATGTAAATTATATCTTAGAATAGATCCAAGCTAAAAGAGATTTATTTAGTGCATGAATTTCAAGTTACATAAATATTGCACTTAGATAAGCTCCTACACTTTCAAAGAAAATCCAATTTTATTACTTGCATGTGGTTGCATGTTGTTGTAAGTTAGTGTAAATAACTCTTAATCTGTCTCTTTATCATGTTTTAGCTCGCTTCCCAGTCTTCAGACAACAAGAAAATACCATGATATAGACACTTACATACATATAGATTCATAGTCCTGACCTCCTCCTTTATTGGTTTTTAGTTTAGCAAATTTTGGTAGGTTAACCCCCATTCAGGATAGATCTAAGGGCTTCATTCAATATCTTTTTCACTACTATTTTATAACTTTTACTTGCAAGTTTATAACAATGAGCACATAATCCAAAAGGCATCCTAGATCGGTCACCATTCAACCCCCTAGGGTGCCCACCAAACAACACCCATCTTTTTTACCTATTTCTTACATTCATTATCTAACTATTGTAAGCTTGACTGTTGGCCATAAGGACCAACAATAGGCATTCTAAGGGTTCCATATCCTATTGTAACCAATTCAGTAGAGTGGTGGTGTCACATCTTCCCCCCCCCATGCCTCATTTTTTTGGATTTTGTCATTTTTGCATTTAACCTCGCATGCTAACTCTATACTAATTCCTAACTTAGATTAGACAACACTTCATTTGGCGCTCTAAAATTAACTTTAATTTCTTAGTTTTCTTTGCTTTCCATTTTTACACAAATATTGATGCATGCTAATACATTATGTCATCTATTTACACATGTTGTAATTTTCCAATATATTCCATCAAAGATTAATTTTAATACATTTCACATTAATTGAACTTAAAACTAATCCTCCCTAGAGACGTATTTCGACGTATATAAACTCACATAATTATCACTTTGTGGGAAAATTCTATAGTTGATGGACCATACTAGGTAGTGAATGTTGGGAGTTGTTAGGCTACACCCTCGCTGGCGTAATGTGTTGGCCATCCCCTATAACTCTGGTCTAGTACCCACTTCATGTGGTACCACCCTTGACATCATTGTTTGACTCATTTCCAGGTACCTCACATATATCAGAATCTCCCCTCCCCTCTAAATGGTCCACAAATAACAAACAATTGATCTTTGCATCAGGCAGGTTCACAATTCGATGATGCTCCATTTAACAAGAAAATCTAATCCTCTCTCCAGTGAGTTCACAATTTGACTTGCTTCCAGTTTCTAGTAATTGCTTGCAAGTAATTCAATTTTTTTGGCAATCTTATCCTTTTTTCCCAATGGTTAAAGCATTGATATTTATGATATGCATGTTGAAGCTTTGATCTATGTAGTGATTGCTTCGTTGATTTCTTTTTTAAACATACCGCTAGATTAGCTTCCTAATTTGATTATTTTATTAAGTCATAAGTTGTTTTTTCCAAAGTGACCATCCTTAAATTTTATAGGTTCTACCCCCCTTAGATTTTATTTAGGAGTTGGCCTAAACGAAAACCTGTTGAGTGTTATGGTGATAGTTGCACCCGACTCGTTGACTTGCCACCAAGGTCACTCTTAGGGCGCTCGCACGAAGTTGGTTCCACTTTTTAGTGCCACTTAAGAAATTGGAAACGCACTTCTGAAGTGTAAATTGAGAACACATATGCGTTATTGATGGTACGTTCGGAATAACCCGAGCCCAAACAAGGCTAAGGTTCGTAAGGAAGTATTGCATGTGCGATATATCGCATATGCGTTTTGTAAAAGTTAAATATCGCATATGCGGTATATCACATATGCGATATATCGCATATGCAATATATCGCATATGCGATATATATTGCAAGTGCGATATATTGCATGTGCAATATTGAAAACTATAAAAGAAACAAAACAGAGGTTGCGGACCTCATTTCTCATTTGCACAGTTAAGTATCGGGAGAGCGATAAACCGCACAAGCGTTTTGTGTTTGACCATTTGGAGGTCGAGTTGGAGGTCGATTTGGAGGTGGCTTGGCTCCAATGGTAGGTAAATTCTCATATCCATTACAATTTGTTTTCAATTCTTTATTGTTTTTCTTAATTTCATAGTTTTTATAATTGTTTAAAACAAATTTAATAAAAAAAATTGAATTAAATCAAAGAATGATAAATTAAAACTATTTGTATTTTTTTGTTTAAATCTTAACAGATAACAGAAATGAGCAAGATAATGTGGAAAACGAATGCACGAATAACCCAGAACCTAACCCAAACCCAAACCCAGAGGGGGAAGAAGATCAAAACTCATAGATTCTGGCGCATTTGGCGTCATTGAGGCGCCTTAGCTCATCTATTAGAGGGGGGATCATTTGAGACAGTCTTTAGCCGATGCATTGGACACAATAACAAACACAATTGCCAATGCCCAAGGAGCTATGTACAACATTAGCTCGTACAGAGAATCCAGGAGGCAATACTACTCCGATGGATTGAGTTATAAAGACATCAAAGACCTAAAGTTTACAAAAGACCAATTATTTTCATTATTTCGGGACCCTAGCACCAGATTGGTTCCACCCACCAGTCGAGCACACATTTCCATAGACTGGTGCTTGGAACCAAATATAAAGGCCAATTGGATGGATCGTTGGTATATGGTCTTCGATGAAGACCCTCATGGGAATAGGGACATCCCATTTTATTTCCTTAGGAAGTTGTATGCAGAATTTGTCCTAGGGAAACATGTTAACTATTTCAATATCTTAGGCTTCCAGGGTGTTGGTCATGGGATGCCCCAAGATAGGGAAGGGGCCAGGAAGGATCCTAACTGTGTGCCACGCCCTCCATGCACACCAAAACCCCCTCAGCTATATCCTCTTGCAGGGCCTGTGATTGAGGATACACATGATGCCTTATTTGACTTGGCAGATACATTGCTTCAGCATGGGACTAATGTCCAAGGCAATGTAGGCCAAGGGGTTGGCACTTCTAAGGCCAGCCCATCTACAGATCACACAGGAGACGCAGAGCATTCAGAGCGTTGTGTTACTCCACACCCTTGCACATCATGTGGAGGCATATGCTATGGCCCTGCTTTAGACTTCCGGGACGATGGATTACTTCGATTTGTAAGTAAAACTCATTATTTTCATATTATATTTTGTTTCATATCACAATTTTCAATTGTTTCGCAATTTATTTCTATTTAATTATCTAACAAATTATGTGAACAAATATACAGCTTGTGTCCCATGGAACGCCAGAGTTGTATAGTACACCAATCAATGATGAGAACATTGATGCGGCTGTCAATATTGCATCTGGGTTTGGTTCTTCACCATTAGCGGTAAGAACTATACTTGTTAATTTGTCAACTTTATTTACATATTTATAGTAGAGATTGTAACATTCAATACATCATAAGTTTGATACAACATGTTTTATGCAAGGTGATCAGGATCAGTACATTGAATCTCAGCCTAGTCCCTCTCATGCAGAAGTAGATTCCCAGACTCAGGGATTAGTTTAAATATGCTTTTAATTATGTTTTGCTTTCTTTGGAAAAATAATTTTTCGTCCATCATGTATATGTCTCGTTTTCTTTGTATTAATCTGAAATTGACATATATAACGTTATGCAGGCATCCATTGAGCCATTGGTGCTTGAAGAGCACCAAAGCGAGGTTGTTACCGACCCACCTCTTCCCCCCTGCCAGGTTCATGTATGTTTTGCTTACTTTGAAAACATCAATTTTCGTCCATGTAGTATATATGTCTATGATTCTTTTTATTATTTGAATTTGACATATGTTATTTTATGCAGGCTTCTATTGAGGCACCGGTGCTTGAAGAGCACCAGATTGATGACCCACCTATGACGAGGGATCAGGTACGTTTATGTATCACTTTCTTTTAATTGTTATTTTAATGATTCAACATGTACTTTTTTAATTTTTTGAAATTGTCTAATTGTATCTTTATCCTTTTGTACGTAGGAACTTGAGTTTGATGAATATGTAAAAAAAGCGAGCTTCTTCACTAGTACAAGTAGAAGTCCTTTTCGCTCGCTTCTAGTTAATCGATCCACTAGTTACACACCTCCCCACATCCCCTAGGTATATTTATACATTGCAACTCTTGGTTATATTTCTTTTTGTACATGCAAGTATCTTTTTCCTTGTTTCCCCCATTGATATGTCTCTTTTCTTTGTATTATCTGACATTGACATATCCGTTACTTTATGCAGGAATCTATTGAGACAGTGGTGCTTGAAGAGCACCAAAGCAAGGTTGTTGTCGACCCACCTCTGACGAGCCAGCATGTAATTTTATGTATCTCTTTCTTTGTGCGTTTATGTATGGCTTTCCCTAATTTGGTGCTTTTTCTTTGTATGTTTTTGTAGGTTTATGTATCGCTTTGACATATGTTACTTTATGCAGCAATCTATTGAGACACTGGTGCTTGAAGAGCACCAAAGCAAGGTTGTTGTCGACCCACCTCAGACGATCTAACAGGTAAGTTTATGTATCGCTTTATTTGTACGTTTATGTATGGATTTCCCTGATTTGATGCTTTCTCTTTGTATGTTTTTGTAGGTTTATGTATCACTTTGGCATATGTTACTTTATGCAGGAATCTATTGAGATAGTGGTGCTTGAAGAGCACCAAAGTGAGGCTGTTGTCAACCCACCTCTTCCCCCCAACTAGGTACATGTATGTTTCGCTTTCTTTGGAAACATCATTTTCCGTCCATGTAGTATATATGTCTCTGATTATTTTTATTATTTGAAATTGACATATATGTTACTTTATGTAGGCTTCTAGTGAGGCACCGGTGCTTGAAGAACACCAAATCGGTGACCCACCTCTAACGAGCTAGAAGGTACATTTATGTATTGCTTTCTTTGTACATTTGTGTATCGCTTTCTCTAATTTGGTGCTTGAAGAGACCCAAATTGGTGACCCACCTCTTCCCCCCCAATGTACATGTATATTTGTTGACATTGGCATATATATATTTTTTTATGCAGCTTGATAGTGAGCAAGTGGTGCTTGAATAGCACCCAATCAGGGTCGCTGTTAGTGAGGCACCATGACCCACCATTACTTACTCATGTGCAATAAGTAAAAATGTTATTTTGGTTTTGTAATTTGAACAAATGTACATAGAATTTTTATAGGTTGGTAAACTAACTTACAAAATTTGGTTTTTCTGCAGTCTCCATTGATGCAACCTATCCCTCTTGTTCAGCGATGGGGATCACCAGTGAGCAGTCATAAAAGAAAGATAGACTTCTCCGAAGACATTGGAAGTGGCAACGAAAGGAGGGATAACTAGAATAAATGTATAGGGGGGATACATAGATGTAACATTTTGTTCATATACACACAGATGTACTTTTTGATCCACTATTTTGTATTATGGCCATGTGGCATGCCAATTTTTGTAACATTATTTCTATGTACATATATAATATAAAGCAAGGTTCAAATTTATACATTTATGGTTGAATTGATATTGGAACATGATTTGTGTGGTTCACCTATGTGATATAATGATATGTGTGGTTCACATGTGTGCTAACTAATGAATTTCCAATACTTAAAGGAAGAATTTATGACTCATCAACTTTTTAACATTATGGCTATCCTCAACTTTTTAACATCATAACCATACCATACACTAACTAAATTACATACACTAACATCATAACACTAAGTCATGCATGGATATGTAATATACCATATCATACCCTACAATACCCTATGATACTAACATCATACCATACTAACATACAATAACATACCCTACAATACCCTATGATACTAACATCATATACCATACTAACATACAATAACATACCATAACATAACATACTAACATCATACCATACTAACATACCATACCACTATAATATACCATACACTAACATCATAACACTAAGTCATGCATGCATGTGTAATATACCATATCATACCCTACAATACCCTATGATACTAACATCATACCATACTAACATACAATAACATACCCTAAAATACCCTATGATACTAACATCATACTATACTAACATACAATACCATAACATAACATAACATACTAACATCATACCATACTAACATACCATACCATTTTAATATACCATACCATACCCTACAATACTAACATCATACCCTACAAATCCTAGTTGGTTTTCAATATGTACATACATCCATGTGTTTCTAGTTCCATCTCATAACTTGTAAAGAGGTCACTAAACCATAGTTCCATGTCATAACTTGTCAACCCTAGTGATAGCATGCAAATTGGTGTTCATGAAACCCTAGTTGGTGCATGCAAATTGGTGTTCATGAAAGCTTAGTTGGTTTCCAATTTATACATGTCCATGTGTTTCTAGTTCTGTCTCGTAACTTGTAAAGAGCTCACTAAACCCTAGTTCCATCACATTATTTGTCAACCCTAGTGATAGCATGCAAATTGGTGTTCATGGAAGCCTAGTTGGTTTCCAATTTGTACATGGCCATGTGTTTCTAGTTCCCTCTCTTAACTTGTAAATTGCTCACTAAACCCTAGTTCCATCTCATACCTTGTCAACCCTAGTTGGTGCATGCAAATTGGTTTTCATGAAAGCCTATTTGGTTTCCAATTTGTACATTTCCATGTGTTTCTAGTTCCGTCTCGTAACTTGTAAAGAGCTCACTAAACCCTAGTTCCATCTCATTATTTGTCAACCCTAGTGACATCATGCAAATTGGTGTTCATGGAAACCTAGTTGGTTTCCAATTTGTACATGGCCATGTGTTTCTAGTTCCCTCTCTTAACTTGTAAATTGCTCACTAAACCCTAGTTCCATCTCATTATTTGTCAACCCTAGTTGGTGCATCAAAATTGGTGTTCATGAAAGCCATTAGAGGAAATTTGGGGTCTAAAATGGGCCTTATAAGAAAACGTGCCAAAATAAGTTTTTGTGAGTTGGAATTCAAGAACCAATAGAATTTCAATAAAATAAGTCAACCATAATGGTTGAATTGACATATTTGGCATTAAAAAAAACTACTTTTTTTGTTCGTATTTTCGACATATCTCATTATGTTTTTACTCAAATTTTGATCGGGAGAGCTCGTTGGATGCGGAATTTGATTCCGCATCCAACGAGTACCCACACTACATACTTTTGATGGACCCCGCTACTCCAAAAACAAGAAATACCTGAAAAAACGTGATGATGATGTCATCCTCACATTGTTTTAGGTATTTCTTGTTTTTGGGGTAGCAGGGTCCGTCAAAAGTATGCAGTGTGGGTACTCGTTGGATGCAAAATCAAATTCCGCATCCAACGAGCTCTCTCGATCGAAATTTGAGTAAAAACACAGGGAGATATGTCGAAAATACGAACACAAAAAGTAGTTTTTTTCTTTCTTCCTCCAAAATTAATCAATATTATTTTATTGTTTTAACTATTATTTTATTATTTTCCTTAAGAGGCCCATTTTAGACCCCAAAATTCCTCTAATTCTAGTTGGTTTCCAATTTGTACATGTCCATGTGTTTCTAGTTCCGTCTTGTAACTTGTAAAGATCTCACTAAACCCTAGTTCCATCTCAATATTTGTCAACCCTAGTGATAGCATGCAAATTGGTGTTCATGGAAGCCTGGTTGGTTTCCAATTTGTACATGGCCATGTCTTTCTAGTTCCCTCTCTCAGCGTGTAAATTGCTCACTAAACGCTAGTTCCATCTCATTATTTGTCAACCTTAGTGATAGCATGCAAATTGGTGTTCATGAAAGCCTAGTTGGTTTCCGATTTGTACATGTCCATGTGTTTCTAGTTCCCTCTCTTAACTTGTAAATTGCTCACTAAACCCTAGTTTCATATCATTATTTGTCAACCCTAGTTGGTGCATGCAAATTGGTGTTCATGAAAGCCTAGTTGGTTTCCAATTTGTACATGTCCATGTGTTTCTAGTTCTGTCTCATAACTTGTAAAGAGCTCACTAAACCCTAGTTCCATTTCATTATTTGTCAACCCTAGTGATAGCATTCAAATTGGTGTTCATGGAAGCCTAGTTGGTTTCCAATTTGTACATGGCCATGTGTTTCTAGTTCCCTCTCTTAACTTGTAAATTACTCACTAAACCCTAGTTCCATCTCATTATTTGTCAACCCTAATGATAGCATGCAAATTGGTGTTCATGAAAGCCTAGTTGGTTTCCGATTTGTACATGTCCATGTGTTTCTAGTTCCGTCTCATAACTTGTAAAGAGTTCACTAAACCCTAGTTCCATCTCATTATTTGTCAACCCTAGTGATAGCATGCAAATTGGTGTTCATGAAAGCCTAGTTGGTTTCCAATTTGTACATGTCC
>LPNX010280241.1:320271-366463 GCA_001517045.1 Pseudotsuga menziesii
ACCCCTAGTTCCATCTCATAACTTGTCAACCCTAGTTGGTTTCCAATTTCTAGTTTCGTCTCTTAACTTGTAAATTTATCACTAAACCCTAGTTCCATCGCATTATTTGTCAACCCATGCAAAGTGGTGTTCATGAAACCCTAGTTGGTTTCCAATTTGTACATGTCCATGTGTTTATAGTTCTCTCTCTTAACTTGTAAATTGCTCACTAAATCCTAGTTCCATCTCATAACTTGTCAACCCCAGTGATAGCATGCAAAGTGGTGTTCATGAAACCCTAGTTGGTTTCCAATTTGTACATGACAATGTAATTAAATGTATATTAAACTAAAAAAATCAAGAAATGTAAATTTCAACAACTCGAGAGCATGTTATTTTCCGAATTCTATTTGTTGGTGTCTAAAGACACCGTTCCTGGCGCCTCCAATGTGCCGTAGATGGTGTTTGTATCGTAGGAACATGAAAGGATAGACATTACTAACATCATAAGAAAAAAAAGAGAACCCAATGAAAATGTGCAAACATGGTTTATAGATAACTCACCCGAGGCTGTACAATCGTGTTTATAGTGTCCAGTATCCTTTGAATAATATTATGTCTGTGAATGGTATCGGTCAATCACACGTTTATTACATTGGGAATAAAGTAAGGCTAAATAATTGAAATTGTGCTTCAGAATTCACTTTAAAAGTTAAATAATGCACCTGACAATGCACTCATACAAGTAGGCCATCTGGATCATCTCTGGTGCCAATGGTGTCCATCAATCTTTCGTGCTCTATATGAGGTAGCAAGTATCGTACATGTGACCTATTTTTGTGACCAAGTGTGCGCAGCTTGATGTTTATACCAACTAATAGGTTGGTGAAGTGGTATACAATAGCTCCTGGTCTATAATCCTGATATACATACCCACCCTTCCTTTTTTGTTGTGCTGCAAGTGTCAAGTACCCCCATTTTATAACCATCGAGCCAGTTGGGAATTCAATATTTTCATCATCTGTAACAGGTTCGAGAATGATTTGTTTCCCCTCTAAGCAATGTGCCAACCAATAGTCAGAACCCCATTCATTATTTTTTGGGGCAACCACTGCATATTTCTGACCTGTGAAAGGAAATAGGTTGAGTTAACAATACATTTTGTAAATAAGGTCTTGCATTTCTAATTTCTACATAAATTAAATTCTACATAGGTTGAGTAAACAATACATAAAGGCATTTTCTAATTTAGGTACTACTCATGTACCTTCTTGTATGAGATCTGATATGTAATCATAGTCTGTAGAAATATGTGTATGATCATCTTCCAAATGGTCTATTTCAATAACCCCGTTGAAATTGGTGTCAAGTGTCACTCGATCCCATGTATCAATGGTATCTGTATACTCACAATCATCCCATTCACCGATGCTACAGGAACTGCAAAAGCAAGCCTTCAATATTGTCCAAATTTGTAGGGCTGAGTTGTCTAAGCTTCTAATTGAATGAAATTGTCAAGTTTCATGCACTGTGTTCACTTTATGTGTTTATGATCGCTCCACATTTGTCACCTCCCATAATATTCTTCGCACTAAGTGTTTCCTTGCTACTTTTTCTCCCATGACATATGCACACCATTCGACTATAGATGCAGCGTCTCGAAGGCGAGCACCTGCAAACTTCATCTCTTCCCTTCGAAGGGCAGTTTTAATGCATGCACCAGCACCATCGTGCTCTCCTTTGCCATGACCAGTTTCAAAGTAGTTCCATACATATGGCACCTTGTATTTTATGTGCAACAAACACAAGCATTCAAATACATGTGCATTCTTGAATTGTCCAGCATAACCATCTGACCAAATGAAATGATGATAAAATGGTATATCCATAGCTATCACATGATCATAGAATAATTTAAAGCAATGTTGCATGTAATGGATGTCATGGGTCTGGTCGTCACTTATGTAGAAGTGACTTTCTTTCACTATCACACGTTTCTCTTCATTGCTATCTGGCCCATGTCGATACGTGATATGAACCATTATGCTCACCTGCTCTGAGTGATAGTATTGACTTTGTATTTCATTTTGTGGTTGTAGGGTGTAATTTTCCGCAAAGTCAACCACTGATAGTATTGTCCCGAGAGGGAAGGTGTACCGGCATATTCTGAATTGCTCATCTTGCCACCGTTCCATATCGACATGTTGAATGTACAGTTGGATCTTTCCATGAAACTCTGGAATAAAATCACATGCTCGCACTTGGTGTAAAAAAATAAACAGTGTTAATAAACCACATAAAAAACGTGTACATGAATATTAATATGTCAATATTCAACAATTTACCTGTGAAGTCACCAATTTAATCTTCTTGCTTTATTTCCCATCATGTAGCTGATATGTCTCATACTGATAGTTCTGCTTCTCAACAATTGCATTCTCGAATGTTTGATCTTCACTTTCATGGATGCAATCAGACCATAATGATAACCCACCACAATTGTTGCAAGAACCGTCTACACATTGTTTTAAGTAATGTGTCTTCCCATATTGCCTCAGACACATTATGCTATGGATGAAATCTTTGGATGACAATGGTGGTACTGTACTTGAGCATTCTTGCACATGGTTAGGATGCAAAAAACGACGTATATGTGCAAATGTATGGTAATATAGGTCAAACTCTATGTGGTATCTACAACAACAAGTGTTCCAGATAGTATTGATTCTAACATACCAAGGCTTGCATTTTTCAAAAGATCTTTGCCCGAGCCTTAGCTCTACGTGGGAAACTTTAAACATCTTGAATAGTTGAGTTTGTGTCATGTCAAGATAATGTTTAACATGAGGTTCATTGTTTCTAAAACCCCTACAATGTCTTAACACATCCTTCGTGTTAGAAGAAGGCCCCTACAGTTATCATGCCAAAACATGTGCACTAGGCCCTTCATTGCTTCGACTAACTTCATGTCTTTACAGGGCAACCTACCACTAAATGCCCATAATGTTTCCATTTGTCCCTCTACATCAAGGTTGTCTCTTCTTACTGAATATTTTTTAAGTGTCTTTGGATGTAAAGGCACAATTTGTGATGTGCATTTAAGTAAACAACGTTGTCTTGTGGATCTACATACAATTGATTTAGCCAATACACGATGAGCCACATTACAGTCTTGTGAACACGTTTTTTTACCAATCGATGTGAATGCAGCAGCAAGAGATTTAACAATGTGATTACTTGATTCGATATTCTTTATTGTTCTTATGCTTAAATTTCTTCTAACAGTTGCCATATTTCTAGATTTAAGCAAATCTAAAAACAATTGGCATTTACCGGCTTCAGATTTGTTATCAAAATATTGTTTCATTATTTGAGAACAATGTCATGTCTTTACATTGCAACCTACCACTAAATGCCCATAATGTTTCCATTTGTCCCTCTACATCAAGGTTGTCTCTTCTTACTGAATATTTTTTAAGTGTCTTTGGATGTAAAGGCACAATTTGTGATGTGCATTTAAGTAAACAACGTTGTCTTGTGGATCTACACACAATTGATTTAGCCAATACACGATGAGCCACATTACAGTCTTGTGAACGCGTTTTTTTACCAATCGATGTGAATGCAGCAGCAAGAGATTTAACAATGTGATTACTTGATTCGATATTCTTTATTGTTCTTATGCTTAAATTTCTTCTAACAGTTGCCATATTTCTAGATTTAAGCAAATCTAAAAACAATTGGCATTTACCGGCTTCAGATTTGTTATCAAAATATTGTTTCATTATTTGAGAACAATGACGAAGGATAGTGCGTTTAGCCACCTTACCTTCCATGGAAGTCAATTCGCTCTCGTCCACTTGTATGTGTTTAGGAGTTCTCTTTAGTTTTGATGCAAAATTTCTTGTCGTTTGAAATGCTAGAGTGACATTTACATCCACTACAGGTTGACAACTTTGATTAGGAGATTGAACCACTGACCATGGTTGTTGCTGAGTCACATTTGCATCGGGAGTAACATAATTATTGAACTCTTCACAAGATTGTCCGTTTACTAATCGATCAATAATATCAACTTCCGTATAACCAGCTTCCTTTAATGTTGCATTATCTTCCTTAGCCTCTACGTTAGGTATCTGTTGAGGGGGAATGGGAACTATTTGCTCATGTAATGAATGTCGACGATTTCTTGAATCTTCCCTCTTTTTTTCTTTTTTTCTTTTCAGCTTCTTCCGGTGTAAGCACCTTCCTCGCTGACTTTCGACCTCTATTACATACATTCCCCATTGAAATCCACCCAAACCTGTACAAAATTATGGAATTATGTAAGAAATGATTAAATTGCACATTGAACAGTTCTCTGTGCGTGGGTAAAGACGAATTATGTCTTTTGCTATAGTAAACCTGGCCCATAGCACACAACCCAACATTTTTTATACAACACATATCGCATATGCGATATAATGCACCTCCGATTGATATGCGAGATATAGCATATGCGATATTGATACAATGCTTTTTAATCAACGGGCAATTTTTTTACATGGTCTCCAAAACGCATATGCGATATATTGCATATGTGATTTAGTGCATATGGGATAAATTGCATATGCGATTTAGTGCATATGGGATAAATCGCATATGCGATTTAGTGCTCACTGAATATGCAATTTACATTTATCTATGGTTACCAAATATTAAAATATTGAATATCAAATGTTTTTCACATGTGGACTGAAATATGTTAAACTTCTATAACAAATAGTATGACTATGACGACGATGATTATGAGGATTATGATGACTATGATGGTGATGATAATGATGATGATGATGGTGATTATGAGGATGGTGATTATAATGATGATTATGGTGATGATGGTGATTATGAGGATGGTGATTATAATGATGATTATGGTGATGATGGTGATGAGGAGGAGGAGGATGATGACTATGATGATGATGATGACGAGGATGATGAGCATGAGGATGATGATGGGGAGGAGGAGGAGGAGGATGATGACTATGATGATGATGAGGAGGAGGAGGAGGATGAGGATGATGACTATGATGATGATGATGAGGATGAGGATGATGATGATGACGATGAAGATGATGATGAACAATGATGGTGATGATGATGAGGAGGAGGATGATGACTATGATGATGATGATGAGGATAAGGGTGATGATGATGATGATGGTGGTGGTGGTGATAATGATGATGATGATGATGAGGGTAGTGATGATGAGGATGAGGATGATGGTGATGATGAGGGTGGTGATGAGGATGATGATGACGATAACGATGATGATGAACAATGATGGTGATGATGAGGAGGCTGATGACTATGATGATGAGGATGAGGGTGATGATGATGATGATGATGATGATGACCATGATGATGATAAGGATGATGAGGGTGATTATAATGATGATGATGATGATGAAGATGATAATGATGATGGTGATGATGATGACTATGATGATGAGGATGGTGATGATGATGATGAGGAGGAGGAGGAGGATGATGACTATGATGATGATTATGAGGATGAGGATGATGATGATGAGGAGGAGGAGGAGGAGGAGGATGACTATGATGATGATGATGAGGATGAGGATGATGATGATGATGAGGATGAGGATGATGATGATGATGATGATGATGACGATGAACAATGATGGTGATGATGAGCCGGAGGAGGAGGATGATGACTATGATGATGAGGATGAGGAAAAGGGTGATGATGATGATGATGATGATGATGATGACAATGATGATGATGATGAGGATGAGGGTGGTGATGACGACGATGATGATCAGGACGAAGACGACAATGATGATGATGATGGGGATGAGGGTGGTGATGATGATGAGGATGATGATGGTAACGATGACGATGACGATGATGATGAACAATGATGGTAATGATGAGGAGGATGATGACTATGATGATGATGATGAGGATGAGGGTGATGATGATGATGATGACCATGATGATGATGATGAGGATGAGGAGGATGAGGATGATGATGGTGATGATGATGAGGAGGAGGAGGAGGAGGATGAGGATGATGAGGAGGAGGATGAGGATGATGATGCTGATGATGATGCTGATGATGATGAGGATGGTGATGATGATGATGAGGATGATGACTATGATGATGAGGATGATGATGATGAGGATGATGATGATGAGGGTGGTGATGATGATGATGAGGGGGATGATAATGATGACGAGGATGATGAGGATGAGGGTGGTGATGATGATGATGAGGAGGAGGAGGAGGAGGAGGAGGAGGAGGATGATGATGAGGATGGGGATGATGATGATGATGATGACGATGATGATGAACAATGATGGTGATGATGAGGAGGAGGAGGATGATGACTATGATGATGATGATGATGATGATGATGATGACGATGAGGGTGAGGGTGATGATGATGATGATGATGATGATGATGATGATGATGACCATGATGATGATGATGATGAGGATGAGGGTGATGATGATGAGGAGGAGGAGGAGGATGAGGATGAGGATGATGATGGTGATGATGACGATGATGATGATGAGGATGGTGATGACAATGATGATGATGACGACGATGATGATGAGGATGTTGCTGCTGTTGATGATGATGATGATGACGATGATGATGATGAGGATGAGGGTGATGATGATGAGGATGATGAGGATGATGAGGATGATGATGAACAATGATGGTGATGATGATGAGGACGAGGATGATGACTATGACAATGATGATGAGTATGATGACTATGATGATGAGGATGATGAATTTGAAACTTTGGCTCTATACATGGCGGATGATATGATGATGATGAGGATGAGGATGATGACTATGATGACGATGATGAGGATGATGACTATGATGATGAGGATGATGACTTTGAAACTTTGGCTCTATACATGGCGGATGATAAATCTTGTTGAGATATATATGCCATTTGATTGAATTTTGGCCATCCATCCTTAATCAAAGATTAAAAGAACCAGAAATTCTTAATCAAGGATTAAAAGAACATGATAACGATTAAAAGAACATGATAACTATAACAACGTTGATTAAAGTCACCTATCGCCTACCGACGAATCATCACTAGCGGTTTGCAGTGAGAGCGTACGTTGATCCATCGGTACTTGTTCTGGCTTTTTTACATCCAAAAGAGCTACCAAACAAGCATTCCCGTGGCTTTATAATGTCCTTTGAGCGCTAACATAAATCAATCTTCAATCTCTCTGTGAATGTTGCAAATTTTCCCTTGAAGCTGAATAGATTGAAGGATGGGAGTATTTATTGTTTTCTTGGATGCACAACCCATGGCTTCGTTCACCGCCTTATTTTCTTGGATGCACAGCCCATGGCTTCGTTCACTGTTAAAAAGAGGAATTATTTGTGTCCATCATAGTGTTGTCTAAATGGTATTATAATGGGATAAGGATGCCATTACTCTTTTTTACTCTCGTACCAAATTAGTTAAGCAAAAACGCATATGCGTTGTAGCTTATTCATATCGCATGTGCGCTATATCACATATATGATATGAATAAGCTATAATGCATATTATGCATTTTTTTTAAATTAAAAAAATCAACGAGAATAAGGTTTGGCATTATGTTCGGAAATAGCTTTGGAATACCGAACCTATTGGCTAGGACAAATAAACCAGGGCTTTGCTTGTCTTTTAGAACTCTATAAATATGCTCAGTTTAGATGGCGTGTTTTGCTATGACAGACACAATATTTTTTTATAAAAATCTAGAATATTGTAGAGTACGATCTTACGATTCTGAATATGTAATTTTTTCCTTCAAAACTATGTTTTATTTATTTATAGATATTTTTCTAAATGACACACGTCAGTTTTAAAAAATAGATACATCGATTGTTTTTTATATAACTTTTGATTTCCATCACCATTTTCCAAGAAAACTATATGGTGCACTAGACGAGATCAAGCTCTACGATCTTATATTTAGAAATCATGGATTTCATTAATTTTTTCCCCTAAAGTGTTGCACCCGCACATAACGTTTTAATTTCAAGATTTTGTGACTTCAATAATTAATAATAATAAAAATAATTCATGAAAAATTCTGAATAAATAGTGTTGCACTAGGCCCATATGTCCTTTATATGTCTGCAAGATTTTATCCCAAATTGACATCATTTACCTCATATATTGCTGCACCCGCACAAACATATATGTTAAGATGTGTTGAAAATTTGAAAACTCAATTTCACGGAAACTAATTTTATAATCATTTACACACATTTTGTCTGCCTAAATGCTATATATTATGAAAGCTGATTCAATTATCTATCTTTTTTACTTTTTACTCCATCTTCAAATAAGTTAGGGAAGTACCCCTAATTATCACCTAAAGTCAGATTTTCCCGTTTTTTCCAGTATTATGTGGCATCTAAAGTGTCTTTAAAGGAGTCCATGATTGTGCATCAACCCCTTAATGAGTTGAGATTTATCTCATGTCCACATGCAGATCTAGGCGACAACAACATAGATTGAATCCATCTTTGTAATTGATAAATTTCAAACATAAATAACATAAGGAGTACATCAAGATTTTAAATCCATCACAATCAACTGGAAATTACTATCTTGTTTCTATCAATAATTCAAAGAATAAACTAATAATAATTATAACTATTAATAAAATAATTCACTAAGAATTATTATGATATGTTATACTAAAAGAGTTTACACATTCTTCCATCAATATTTAATTGATCACAATTCATAATAAATTCCATATCACCTATGTATTGTCCTATTTATAATTTATCCTAGATATAATATAATTTTAAACTAATAATAATTATAACTATTAATGAAACAATTTGCACATTCTTTAATCAATATTTAATTGATCACAATTCATAGTAAATTCCATATCACCTATATATTGTCCTATTTATAATTTATCCATATCTAGATATAATATAATTTTAATTAGCAAAGTTATTCATTTATTATCTCAAAATGTAATAGGGTAATATCCTATTATTTTGTTAATTCTCTAATTGATTAATTAAAGTTTATTTACATAATAAGCACGATTCTTAATCTAATCTTGAAAATGTACATTATTTCCCAACTCTTAGTAACTGATACTAAATCCATATCCATCATTTCGTTGTTTATCCTAATATGAATAAAAATAGAAAATATAACAATTATAACCAGATTAAATGTTAGAGTTGATTAAGGTGCGATCGACTTTATTGTTGAATCGAACAAACTTTGACTCCACGTATAATTCAGGATTACAATTTTCATTTCACCATATGCATCGAACGAATGAGTGGAGAAGAGGGTTACACTATCTCTACATGACCCTAGAAACAATCTAGGGTTAGAAATTCTACAGATTCCATACAAAACGGGGCGAGATACGTACTTGGAAGTTGGAAGGTACAAATTACACATACACATATTTCTCAAACTTATTCAAATTTAACATGTAGGTTACATTGGTATGAGGTTGAAGCCCTCCACAACTAATTCCAATTCCCTAACCTCTTCACATTTCCATGATTCGTTTATATTTTTTGAGAAGATGTCCCCAATTAATGGCGCCGCTCAATAGTCCAAATTATAACTATGATGCTGAATAATTAATAATTTAATACTTAGCGAGAGATTATGTAACGTTTAATACATCTGAATAATGAGGTAACCACCCATCATTTAATAATTGCGTCGAGAGGTGCTATACAGTCTAGTATGAGGGAGATCTTGTAATGTGATGTAACTTTTATAACATGTCGGCAAAAAATAATAGTGATAGTGAATATTATGGGAGAGATTTTGTAACACAAAATAAAAAATAATATCTAATAAAAAATAAATTTTCTAATAGGCCAAAATTAATGTTGGCCACAAAAACAATTTAATATGGGGGAGATGTTGTAATCTTCCTACCTAACAAAACAATAAAAAAGTAAAAATTTAATATGGGGGAGATGTTGTAATGTTGGCCACAAAAACAATTTAATATGGGGGAGATGTTGTAATGTTGTAAGTTTGTAATCTTCCGATGGACAAACTGTTGAAATGTATGAATGAAATCAAGGCAACTATCGATATGTCCAAAGGTTATCACAATGGTAGAACAAGATTTGAGCCACGTTGGGTCATTTTTAAATCGATTTGTGCAGGAAATACATTATTATTTTTGTTATGTTTGATTCCGTCAGTGCAACTTATCGTGAGGATAACCATGAGAGGCATGTTGTGGAACAACAACTGCTTTCATGCAAGATCAAGAAAACCTGCAAGAACATGTGAAGTAATAAATTATAATCCACAATTGGAGGGACTAGGTGCAATATGTTGGGTTCAACAAGCTTTCTGTTGCAGCAACTCAAGGTACACTTCTGTTGGGTATGTTTCCTTGTAAAGGCGAGGAATCATAGATACTGAGAATCAGATGTGATTATGTTTGCTTATTAAGATGCGATTATGTTTGCTTATTAACTACTTCGCCTTGGAGACATGCTCATCATGCACTGTAAACCTAAAATTATACTTCTCGACAATCGAATCTGAAGTTCATTATGAATATTATCATGCATATGAATTTCGCCAAAGTAATAATATTGTGATTTACATTTTTTCCATCTCAACTTTGAGGACGATGTTTCCAAATTAACATTAAATTTTGTTAATGTTACATAGGAAGTAATAGATGCAACATACAATAGATGTTGTTTCAAAGCCAATGGAGCATGTTGTAAATGGCATTGAATTGCAATGATTCTTCTTAGGAAAAGAGTGTTCTAAAATTTTCCTTTTAGTCAATTAAAAATAAAATAAAATAATACTATTCCCATTTGGTATGCCAAGAAGGTGAGATGGGACTTTTATTTCTTGCTTACTCCAACTGAAATATGGCGTGGCTTAAGAAAGTTATTTACTTTACAACAAAAAAAATTATGGGTTCAAATCCCAACACCCTTGGTAATATTCTATTTGTTAAATAGATCAAATATGTTAGGTGGTTTTGGTTCTTAAGGATTCGAACTGGTTGAACCTATGTTTTGATATTAAATGTAACACCCTATTTTAATACCATATTTCATTCTTAATTAAATATAGTTTTTTTGAGAAAATTTCATGAAAGACCCAATTTATTAAGTGTATATCCATCAATCAAATAACATTACATGACTATCAAAAATTAAAATTGAAATCTAAAGAGAAGAATATTTACTACCTAATTGATGACTAGCTTAACCAGTTGACATGGATAAGTCCTCCTTCAGTTCCAACTACTCTATCCATGACAACTCTCCACCTAACCAATCCCCAATTGAAACTGAGGCCCCCAAGTCCTCAACAATTAACACTATGCTAGACCAGGTGAAACTTTAACTCTATTCTCTATTTCTCTATCAATCTATGTTCCACCATGTTCTCCTCCTTATCCTCCCTCTTAACAAGTGTACAAACAACCGATTACAACACAACAAGAAACAAACTCATAAAACAATCAACAAGACCAGAGCCCCCACCTCTTGGTCTTGCCCCCTTTTTATAACTAATTTTTTATATTTTACTCAATTTCTTAATTTTGCACACCCATACACTTAAATTAAATTACTTGTACACATTCCCTTTTTATTTTTACATATTACTTTAACCCATTTTATTTACTATTATTAGGGTGTTACAGTTACCATGTAATTATTAGCCCATACAGTGGTTGACTGAATCTTGAGCAAAATAAATGACCTCCATCAAGCACTAGTTTCCTCATTTTCCCATTCCTAAAATTTAATTTTGGTTTGGTTTGTATAGTAGGATAATAGTCTATATAAGCGATGAAACTTTCTATTTTGAGGTATTTAGCTTTCGTGAAAAAGCAATAGAGAAGTTTTTAAATGTGCTTTATATTTATTAGTTATTTAGATACTTGCTCTTCCTCCATACCGGGTTCTTGACCAACAACTCCTATGTATAACATGTTAACATTATTTAAACTCTTAATATAGCTTTTCTTTAAAAAAAATCTACACAATTTTTTATTTAAAAACAAGAAACTTTATTATATTTAAATCGACATGTGTTTATATCTTAGAATTTGAGGTGGAATAGAGCCTGTGCTTTTCTTATATTGCACAAGGATGAGACAAGTGTATTGTCCAAATTGATTTTATGGCAGTCGTTCCAAATTCTAATTAAACAATTTAAAAAATAAGAATATATAAAAAATAACTAGTAGCTGTGCATGGATAACTGATAGTTGATGCATGAATAACTGGTAGTTGATGCATGAATAACAGACAGTTTGCCATGGTATGCCTATAGAACAAATAACTTGTTTGTGGCACTTAACTAGTGACCTATTGATGTTCACACGATACAAGTTAAGTGGTCGTGCTAGTTTAGAATTTGGGGTGGACAAGCAAGTATGCTTTCCTAGATCACATGAGGATGAGACAAGTGTATGGTTCAAATTAATTTTATAATTGTTGTTCCATATTCAAAATAAACAATTATACAAAAAAATAGTTTGCAAAATAACTAGTAGTTCATGCATGGATAATTGGTAGCTAATGCATGGATAAAGGACAATTCATGGCATACAAAATTTGGAAGCATTTGGGTCAATTTGGAGGTCTAGACATCAAAACTAGTTAAGGTCAAAATTGGGGAAAAAGTGAAATAGTTGGTCATTTAAAAAAATTTCAAAAATGGACATTACAGTGATATCAGAGAATGATCTTGGCACCTGATGTGGTCTGATATTTATGAATACAATAATTCAGTGACCACCATTATATATTGAAACCAAAAGTGCTTTTGTTGAAGAGGAAAAAAAAAAGTAGGAGAAGAAGACAATTTTTTGGAAACTATGACTATGCATGAAAAGAGAACCTCATATGATGGTGAGGAGATAATAAAAAGCATGGAATCTATATTTGAAGACAAGAAAAAGAATATTATAAAAGGATATGAATTTTTGGCTATCCAAAGTTGGGAAAAATATATTGATTTTAAGAAAACCAAGGGGAAAAATGCATTAGTTTGCTTGAAGGACCAAAAGGAGGAGACCCATGAACCACCTAGTTCTGAAATAGGTGGAGTAGAAGAAGTATTACATGAAGATGATCGATATTCACTCCCAAGTGACTCTGAAAAATATGAATAGACATCACATGAGTATGAAGAAGTTTTTATTGAAAATACTGAAGATAATTTTGAGACACATGCTACCTTGGAAATGAAACAAAGAGCATCTACTGATGGATGCTTGAACTATGAAGGAGTACCTATTGATGGGTGCTCACAACTCTATGTTGGTGACATGGAGATAATATTTCAAAATGTTGCTGCAAGCCAAAATTCCATTAAACATGAAAATGAAGACCTTGTAACAGTTGAAGAAGAAACAAGATCAACTTCCCCATCACCACTTGAGCTTCATGAAGTTGGTCCAAGCAAGAAGGAAGAAGATGAGGAGTTTCATTTGCAAGAGCCTCAATTTCTTGAAGAGTCCTTAAATATGAATGAAAATAATATCCAATAGGCCCTTAGCATACTCCATGACACTCAAACATTGGTAGCAAATTCTTGTTGGAGAGCTACTTCCTAGGAGGAGCCATCCTTTCTTGAAGACATGGAGAAGATCCAAAGAGAAATGTGCAACATCAAAGGTAATTTAATGTCTTTGCTTTTTGATAGAAAAAATGTCATTGACCTTATTGAATGGTTACATGAATCCTACTTGAATAATAATGAAGTTATTTATAAGCTCACAATTCAAAATGAGCAACTTCTTGAAAAGTTGCAAGACACTTGTTTTTCCTTCGATGTTTCAGATTTTCATAAGGTAGATTGCTTGGAGGATTCTCATGACATGATGGATCATAAGAAACATGAAAAAATTTAGGTTCATGATGTGCTTGAGGATTATAGTGATGAGATCCAATCACTAGTAATGGTGGAAGAGGAACTTGAGTTGCCTCTTGAAAATGGTTACACAATTTTTGAAGAAGTGCATAATTCCACCACCTTGGAACCAACCCATGAGGAAATTTTTGCATTTTCTAGGGAAGTGAATAATCCTACCCCTATGGATACTTCACATTATGACAATTTTTCACTTACTAATCATTTGGGTGAGTTGGTTCTTTCTCCTACATCCTACACTTCTAAATTTTGCAGCAGTCATCCTAATGAAGTATGGGTGAAAGGTTTCTTTTTGATGGTGCCACATGAAGAGCATGGAAATTCTGTTTCTCCTTTTGATGATGGAATTATTAGAGAACCATCTTATTTACATTTGCAGCAGCATCCTTGTTTACACTATGATTATACACCTCTACATGACTGCACCTATGATGTTCATTTGAGTCACTTGAAGACTCATAGTTTTTCTTGCTCAACACTTGGTTCATTTGATGTTGGAGGAAATTCATCCAAAACTTGGGTGAAGAGGGATATGATTGAGGAACATTATTATTGGAAGCAACATCCTCTGTCATTTCATGATGATATACATATTCATGGGTGTATTGATGAGACTTCTTTGAGACACTTGAAGTATTCGTGTTTTATTTGCTCCTTATTTGGTTCATATTTTGGTGGAGGTTCTTCATTCACTTCTTGGATGAAAGAAAAAATGGCTGATTATTATTTTGATGCATATTACATTATTTGGGAGCAGAATTATAGGACATGGGATCCTAACCTATGTCATTGGAGCATATTTGATTGGTCACTTGAAGCATGTATGGACTGGAAAATGGTAGTCTACTCACTGGCAGGTATAAGCACTTTCATGATTTATTGGTGAGGCACCTCCTTGATGTACATTCTTATTATGTTGTTATATACTTTGATGATATATATTATGCACTCATGATGTTTGGAAGAATGCATACAATAAAATGGGATCCAGGAATTCTCTTTCCAAATGGTATGGGTTGGAGAGCACTTTTAATTATTGAAGTGCAATGCAAGCAATGGGACCTTGGTATAGTTTTTAGTCCCATTGACTTCAAATTATTTGGGAAATAAGCAGTATGGGAGATGCATTCCCCACTTAATAAAATTATGTTAATCAGAGTAGTGCAGCAGCAAGCATCATGGTTCCTCTCTGAAATCTTCATGAAATCTCAAAGACTCAAGGTGGGCAACTTAGTGGCAACTTCAAAGAATCATAAAGAAAGCAGGTTCTTCAACAACCATGTTTGAAATTGCTTGAGGACAAGAAATATTGGGAAGGGAGAATTTGTAATGTCCCAAATTTTACATTGGGTCACAATGGCCAAATCACATTTTCCATATTCATGAAATTTGTCAAAGGGATGCTAAAAGTCAAATAATTGCCAAGGTGAAAAATCACTAGTTTCCTAGCTTGGGGGTGGAAGCTTTGAGATTTGGAATAAGGGGGATAATAAATGATGTTTAAACATTAGAAGAGGATGATTATTTAATAATGTAGCTTATTAAATAAATACAAGATAAAAATTAAATGGATATGGAGAATGGAAACACATGGAGACTATGGGGCCCACTCAAGCTAGAATTCCTATGTTAAATGGCATCCTCCTCTTGTAATTTCGAATCTATGGAAAGCCTAATGCTTTGGGATGGATTATAAGGTTAATATACTTGTCCATATACTTCATAGGTTGAATTTGGGATGAATTGTAACTTACATGGGAGAGGAAGAGCCAAATGGGAGTTTCATGGACACTTGGCTAGATTCCCCTTACATTTATGACATTTGTGACACCAATGATGGAGATTCTATGACAGTTATGACACAAGTCAGATCTGAAGGCTGAAATACTGATATAATGACATGTTAGGACTGAATAGAGCATCTTAGAGGTCGAATTTGGGATTTGGAGAAGTCCAAGAGGCTCCTACTCAAATTTGGGAGAAGAGGGAAGGTGAAGAGAGAGGCCACATGGCATAGCATGAGCAACCACACCAATTAGAATTGGATTTGGTTTATGGATGGATTTGAAACCTTAGAAGACTAATAATGTTTATAAAATATAGGGATCAGCCATGAGAAGAAGCTTTTTCTCATTTGTGAAATTGTCATTTGTGAATTGTGAGAGCTAGTGGATGACTAGTTTTCTTGCTTAAGCCAATTTCGAGGGTGAAAGATTTCCATCCTAGTTGGTGTTTGGAAATGACACTCAGGTCTTTCATGGAGCTTTAATGGAGTCTTATTTTCAGGTGTAAGCTACAGGAAAGCAGGTGGATTATTCTATTGTAGTACTATCTCACAACTATTTCTAGTTTTCACACCATATTCATGCAAATGGAGGGATTGCGCTTTTGGGTGAGCTATTGATCTCTTTGGGGAATATTATAATGCCAATTATATTATTTTATGATGTATATGATCTTTATTTCATGTTCAGAAGACTCTCAGGTCAAAATACCCAAAAGAATTCATGTAAAAATGTCGAACAATGAAGAAATAGTGTCATTTCCCCACTATCTTGTTGTGAACCATTGCAATGCTGATGATTTCAAATTGGGAGAGCCTTTCATTGTCCATTTATGATTGTAATCAGTTCAATATTCTTTTTTATTCATTCTCAAAAAGTTTCAAGTTGAAATTCCCAAGATTTGTATGCCAAAATGACTTTTGATGAGCAAACAATGACCATTTCCACTCTATTTTGATATATGCCATGGTAATGATTATTATTTTGAATGGAGGAATGTATCTCTGATAAATGTATGATGTATGTACTATAATTAATTCTTATTTCAAGTATCATGTTCAGTACTTAAGCATTGGAATCCATTTTACTCATTTTTATTGCATTGGGAGAAGATTTGGTGCATTTTCCCCAAGGGTCGAAATTGTGACTTGGGAGTTGTTTTGGAAAGAGTCATAACAACCTGTATAAACTGAACCATGATGCATATGAGACTTTGAAAATTTCCCTTACACATACCCAGCTTCTGTTCAGAAATTCAAGTTACTTTGGGATCATTTGTGAAGCCATTTCCGGCAATTACCCAGGGGGAATTGGAGCCCCAATTTGTTAGTAAAGACTCCTAATTTGAACAGAACATTAAAAAATATTTCAAAAGTAATTGGAGGTCACAAAACATACATGAGCATTATATTTAAGTTATATTATCAGTCATGTACCTTTAGAAAAAATTTGGAAGCATTTGGGTCAGTTTGGAGGTCTAGACATCAAAACTAGTTAAGGTCAAAATTGGGGGAAAGTGAAACAATTGGTCATTTAAAAAAAATTCAAAAAGGGACATTACATGCAATAGGTAGAAAATCTCTGCATGGGGAATAAGGATCCCATGCACAATGAATCGAATGCTTTCTTGCACTAAAGGAAATACTCCTTCCGATCATCCTTTTCCTTGGAAGATTTCTTATGAGAAGGTTCATCTTCTTCTACTATGGTAGATGCATGAAACCTTTCTTGATTCTTCTTCCTTGCATGACACTCTCTTGCATAATGGCCCTTGTTTTCATAGTAGTAGAACTGAAGGTTTGATTTGTTGAAGTCCTCCATGAACTCATTCTTTGAATGAAATAACTTCCTTGGAGCGAATGGTTTCCACCCTTTCTTCATTCTTGCTGTGAGGGAAAGATTCTCCTCCTTGGTGCATACTGACATACTCAGGATTCTCCCCTCCTCTTAGAGATAGTCATGCCATAGCCTACTGAAGTTTATTTTCTATTTTCAGATGTTTACCATGGCCAAGAATGTCTCCCATGTGGATGGGAGACCATCAATGGCGGTTTGAAGAAGGTCATCCTCATCTGTCACTACACCGATGGTAGCAAGTTGATCTTTCACTTGTGAAATATTGGTGAATAATGATGCAACAATATCATCCCTCTCCATTTTCAGGTTTTGCAGCTTGTTCTCCAAATCCCTCTTTTAAGTCAGGGCCTTCTTCTCATACAAGTTCGTAAGTGTGTCAAAACACTCCTTTGTAGTTTTGAACGGAGTGATCACAAACATTAGATGATTCACTTGGCCTTTGCTTGATTCTTCTTGAAGTTTACTTTCCTTGCATTGGTGGTAGGATCCTCTAATACAGTGGATATGAAGGTATCTAGATCATACTCCTCAAGAATGTTCAATACTCTTTCCTTCCATGTGTTGAAGTTGGAAGCACCTTTAAGGCGTTCTTCTAGTCAACTGAAGATCGATGTCATGGCTTCAATATTTTGCTCAATTCCTCAATATCACGTAAGATTTAGTTTCTTGCATAAAACTAAGCTCCTTCACACCCTATGCTCTGATACCATGTTAATATTTGAGCAAAATTGAAGTTCTTTGAACTTTAATAGATTTTATTGATGAAGTACTGAACACATGAATCACTGAATCATCAAACACACAAATCATTTATCCACATGAGACAAGATGTACCCTTGGGAAAATCCTCAAAATTGGGAGGATGAAAAACCTCATCAATTTTTCAAAGTATAATAGATAGATTGAAGAAAATGACTTTTACAACATAAGCAAATTGCCTGATAAGAGAGAACATTGAGCAATAGAGAAGAGAGACCCACTGTATCAACTGTAATGAACTTGCCAAGTGCCCGCCAATTTAATAACAAATCAAATCTCATTCCATGCAAAATCTAGCAAATCGGTTCATCAATGAATGCTCTAGGAGCATCAAACCACGAATTGACTAGAGGAACATCAAAACTGCATTAGATTCTCTCCATGCAAACATTAGCACCTTGTCTGCACTAGTGCCAATTCGATGCCTTGGGTTCTTCATCAAGCACAACATATGTGCCATACTTTCCAATATTAGCTTTATCTGGTAACTGACATAGAAATGAACTCAACAACTAACTGAATGACATTAACTTAATTAACAGACTAACTTAAGTGTCAAAGTGCTTCACCTCAAGTGTCGTCCATGCAAAACACTTTATTTACTATTATTAACTTTGCATAGACCACTGTGAGTTTCTTATTTACTTAACTAAATGCACACATTAATATTCAAGTGATGCTTTAATTGATGAACTGATTTAGGCATCCATATTTAACTAAATCTTTACAACATCAACTTTATAACTTGAGTCCATCTAGTCTTCTGCATGTGTAAATTCAAATCCTCTTTCTTTTTATCTCTTTATTGCTTATCTCTTTATCTTATTGCATGGCCAATGTGTGTTTAGCTTAATCATCTATCATGATATTATACTCAAAAGAATTGTCACATGGTATGATCATATTATATTACCCTGAACCATATAGTTATATGATAAAGTAATTCACTCTACAGATGATCAGTCTCTAGAGGAGACTTAATAGCTTTATCCATCTCGAATGACCATGGTTAGTAATATATCACATAACATTTACCTTTACGACTAGAGGTCCACCTCAATGGGTATCCATTCTCTAGATGACCGCATGAGGATCATAACTTGATATTTCACAAGTTCATCTCCATAATTGGAGATCCATCTCATATGGTCTCGTCTATGAGAATCAAAACGACTTGATATAGCACAAGTCTAGACTTGAAACAACACAAGTCTACAATATTGATACAACACAAGACTTTACAATACAAGCATCACCATCACAATCATATGAAGATATAGATAGGACTTGTTACAACACAAGTCCAAAGAATGAGTGTTGATGCTGTACTTTCAACACTAACTCCCTCCTTTCAAATATTTGTAGGGTTTATGTTTTTGGATATTTCCACATTTAGATATCATTATGATTTAAATTTTAGATATTATATTGAGTACAAGTTTTTGAAAATTTTTGAGTGGACATTATATTTATTATTAAGAGTTTTTTCTGTTTTTAAATGATAGTTTAAGCGTGTATTATGATGAGGGCATCTCCCATTTTTAATGATAGTTGAAATTAATTGAAATTCAGTATAATATTCGGTTTCCTACACAATACAATCTCAAAAATTTCATTCATAATTATAATTTGATTATTTCATATAAATATTTTATTTTTTATATATAAATTTTATGATCTTTAAAAAAATTGATTTAATTTAATATCATGTATTAATATTTAAGACATTTTGTATTAAATTTATGCATTAATTTTCGAAACATTTATTTTATATTACTCATTTGAGAGAAACCTTTCTTTTATATTACTCATTTGACAATATCATTTTATGATCTTTAAAAAAATTGATTTAATTTAATATCATGTATTAATATTTAAGACATTTTGTATTAAATTTATGCATTAATTTTCGAAACATTTATTTTATATTACTCATTTGAGAGAAACCTTTCTTTTATATTACTCATTTGACAATATCATAACCATATTTACAACATGGGTGTAAGAAAGTTAAATGATTTGTATTATTTTTTTCTTCACTTAATGTACTCTCATGCTTTAAGAAAGTTAAATGATTTGTATATTTTTTTCTTCTATTAATTTAAAATGTTATTGGTTGTAATTAATATTTATTTTAATTTTTAGTGTTATAATGCAAATAATTTATGTTTAGAAGTTAGCTTTATAGAACCATCAAAAACTTGGAAAATGAAAATTTGAGATGAAAATTTGAGATTGAAAACATAGAAAACAGAACTTTCCAAATGAAAATGTTGAAAGAAAAATAAATTTCAAAAATCTTAAAATGCATATCTCTCATTTTATATTCATATTACGTTTATAGGACAACATATTAACATTAACATTGTCTTTAGATATTTTTATTGTATCAAAATAATGAGTTTCACAGTCACACAAATTGATCCATAATGGAAAATCTAGTCTTCTTTTTAGATGGTAAAAAAATTGAGACAAGTGTTCACAAACCACAAGTTAAGTAGTTGTACTAATTTAATAATAATTCTATATAAACAAACACAATTCTATAAAATTAATCAACTTAACATAATATATTGATTTATATAACTACAAATTCACCCATATTAATAAAATAATCAATATCTCATATAATAAAATAATCAAAGTTCCACATGGTTTATTTAATTCATATAACCAATATGTTTAAAATTCAAATGCACACCACACGTTTCTTTATTATGTCCCGGACAAGGGTTTTTCAATAGTTTAATTTTAGGTTGTATTAATTTCTTTTTTTTTTAAATCTATTTCACTGTATGCTCATTGGTCCCATGCAGGTGATGTTTGCCTAGGGTGTTGTGCCCCAGGACCCGACGAAGGGATCTCGTAAGCAGATTTTAATGCATTTCCTGTGTGTTATTCCCCATATACATTTGTGTGGCTATCTGCATGCATCTCTTTGCTAAAGTTGTCTTAGTGCTTCCACGACTTTGCATGCACCCCATGTAGGGATTAACTATGGAATACTGATTTTTAAAGAAAACCTCAAGGTATTTTGGTTATTCAAATTGTAGTTTTAGTCACAGAAATAGCCACTAGCTTCTTTTATTCACAATTGAAATAAACATTTTTTATGGCTTTCTTTCTGACTTAGACCTTCCTACATGAACGCTAAACGACTTAATTGTGCTTATTACTTTTTTATTGTGTATGGCGGTGGCTGTTAAGAAATCGTAAATTAATGGGTGAAGACTGCTGGTACTCTCGTTGTAGCTGCAATTGCAGGTATGGTATTATCCCTGAGGAGTAATTGATGTTTGTTCAATGTTTTACTACTAAGGCCTGACTGTTTCACCTGTACTCTAGACTAATGCATAAACAATAAAATAAAATAGATAGAACATATATACGTTAGCCTTCTTAGCATTTACATGAAACAGATAAGTGAGTATTAGGGTTACTATGCAGGATGCAGGTTGAAAATGACAGCCAGAAATGATAAGTGGGGATTAGGGTTATCATGCAGGATGCAGGTTGACAATGAACGATATTCAAGCCAGTTTTTTTATGGGAATTTCAAGACAGTTCTCAATTGCAAATGCAAGTTATATATCTATAATTTGGCTGAAAACAATGGTTTTGTTTTATCCCAACAATCATTCACTTAGCCAGGAAGACGTTGTAAGGTTTGAAAAATAATTCCATATTTCTAATTTTTCATAAGTTCTAAGTTCTGGAAGTTTACCAAATCATTTCAATGGTCATCTTTTTTTATTCAAAATGTCCAAATAGAACGTTGTAATTGCAAATTCAATACATCCTGCCATGATTAATCCATGGAATCATATTTATATACTCTGCAAAAAACATTTCATTAGTATTTACAATGAATATAACCAATGAAAGGAAAATTGCGTAGCCATAGTAAAGTCGCTAAGATCTGTCCTATCCTAGATTAAAATAGTATGCACTATTTAGGTCTTCCTGAATTAAAAGCCTGACTGTATTTTTCTAACAAAAGCAAGTTGAAAAAGCTCTATGAATAATCTAGGTAGTTTTTATTGAGCATTTTGTTTTGTAAAGTTCAAGCTAGAAGTTGCAATTTAATATTAGTAGTTTATGTTGAATATCTTTCCAAAATACAGCTTTTTATGGTGTGTATGTTGACTGTAATGAATCAAATCCGGCCATTGAAATAATTGAGGCTTAAGGCCCTTCCCTCCCTAGTTTAATCGCGGCTATTGGGGCTGGTCTTTAGTGGAGATGCTGAGAGACTTACAGTCAAGTCGATCATCCACACTTGAAATCCTAGCTTTCTCTAGCACCCCTCACGGGGGTACATAGCAGTCACTTGGGGATGCGTCTCGGGTGTTCTGTCCCATGGAAGAATCTCCACTCAGTAATGAGCGATATTACCAGGTCATTTGTTTTGAACTTGGATCACTGGGATGATTAAGGAAATCATTGAATTTGCTTATAAACAATGCAGTCTGCCCATGTCGTATGAAATTTTCCCAAAGGCGGTAGAAGGTATGCATCACCTACCCACTGCTTGCAATTTGTCTCCCTAACCACGGATGGATAGCAAGAGATTACTTACTGTAAGTATATCTTTGAAGAAATATTGACCCGTAGACCAGGCTGGAAGGGACGCATCTTACAAAGTTCTATCTCGGTTATGGAATTCACATGGATTGGTTTTTGACATCATTGCTTGCTCACGAGGAGCGGTATAGCTATCCTTTCCCAGGTGTAATTTGATGTACGAACCTATTATGCTTCTCATTACTAGATACAAGTGAAAAACCCTATATGATGACAATGCATTACCATCAATTGGTAATGACATTAATATTAATCCATACATTTCATGTTAATGATAATACAGCATAAGAAGTAACAAAGCAAGCTAGAGCAAAGATGGAGCTTGCACCAGTCAATGTCAGTGAACATGTTTACTTACCCTAGGAGGAGACATAGGAAGCTAATTCCACCAGTTTAAAGAGCAGCAACTTGGCTTCCATTGCGGTCTGCACAAAAATTCAATGTAGGTTGGTTGAACTAATACATTGCAACTCTCTTGGATGGATCAAGATCAACACTACATATGAAAGCATGAAGAAGGGGTGTCAGTGACAAAGGCTATGAAGGGAACACGAGGCGGTTGCCATGGTGACGAAGGAGGCGGTGGAAGGTGGTTGGCACAGGAGGCAAAGGCAGAAGCGGTGGAGGTGGAGGTGTTGAACACAACTCAACCCATTCTTTATCGTTGTTCATCGGTCACTCTGGAGTGACCATGGAGAGAATTTGTTAAGCATTTCATGGAGCTATGAAGACAAAGGTGGTGCAATGGAGACAGTGGAGGGTGATGCAGTGAATGTAGAGAGGGCAATGCATTGGAGGAAGAGAGAGGGGTGCATTGGAAGAAGGCGGTGCATATGACGAAGAGACTATTGTTATTAACTATTAATGGCTCTTCAATATTTTATTTTTGGAATGCTACCTCGCCAGATTCCATTTCACTTGCAACCGTAGATGATGAAAATGGACTCCCTTCGCCCCCATTTGATAAGGGTGCCTTTCTGGCAACCCATACGACTTCTATAGAAATATCTCAGATAGGATTCAAATATGTGTATCTAGTTTTCGTGTCTTTCTTAATGTGCTTGAAGGTCTAATATCATTTGGTCATGGAGGAAGCCCGGTAGCATCAAATATGCATGTTTAGTTGGCTTTTGTTTCATGCCCTTCTAATCTATGCTTAATTTAAGGTATTCCATGACCAAAATGATATCTCACCTTCAAGCACATCAAAGGACAGATCAAATTTGAAGAATGATTTTGAAAGAAAACTTATTTGAAGAATGGTTTTGAAACTTGTTTGAAAATATATTGTTTGAAGAATGATTTTGACAAGTTTATTTTTAAATTAAATTGTTGTTTCCAAGTTCATATAGCGTTTCTTCAAAGGAAGATTTTGTTTAATATTTTGCCTGCAACCATTTATTCCATTTGTAATATTTGTATGGTTAAAATGAGAAATTTATACTCCGAGCACAGGCATTGGATACACATTTTAAAAAACAAAATGTTTCTTGGGCCCTTTACATTTTAGCTGGGTGCAAAATATCTATAGTCTTCACATTCCCATGGCAGATCGTAACTATAATAAATATCGTAAGCATTTTAACCACACTGCATGGTTTTAACAAGCTTCTTTTGGCTACCTCAATTAGCATATTCAAACTAAGATTAGTAGTAACTATAATATGAAGAAAAAAAATTTCAAAATTCAATCTGCCCTACTGAAAGTTGACGTTGTGATTTTTCTTTGATTCTGTTTTTTTACCTTTTCACTTTGTCTTAATATCCTTTATATCCTTTTTTTTTACCTCTTCACTTTGTCTTAATATCCTTTATATCCTTCATGGTATGGTAGGAAGATTATCCTTTATATCCTTCATGGTATGGTAGGAAGATTATGGTATGGTCGCATGGTATGGTAGGAAGATTATGGTATGGTCGGAAGATTAGGGAGTTTATGTATTAAAATTCATTTTGAATTCGAAATTGAATATTTTGTTTAATATAAATAAGGGTTACTAGATAGCTAGATTGTAAAATGCAAGAAAAAATTAGGGTAATTTTATAATTTATTGTTTAATTTTAATTATAGCAATGCCATTAGTGGTAGGTAAACCATATTATATATTTAACTTTTTAAAAATATTTAATTATATACCATTGCAAAAGTTAGTTTTGAAAGACAATTATATTTTTAAGTAATTTACTTTTTCTATACATAAACATTTGAACTAGAAAAATTAGAGTAAATTGAATAAAAAAATGTTATTAATTACTAAAAGTACATAAATATATGTAAATAGATTTAGTTAATCTTTTTTAAAAAGAAAAAAAATGAATTAATAATAGAAGATAAGATTATTAATTATTGAAACATGTAAATAAAATTTGTGGAGTGAATTATATAGAGAAGAAATTATTAATAATGTAAACATCTAAATATTGATATTGAGAACATGTAGATAGTTACTCAATTGAAAAATATTAATACTATTAAAAAACTATGATTGGGCTTATATTAATTATTGAGATGAAAGTTTAAAATCTTATATATAAATATGAAAATAAATAGTTTAAAAAACTCCTAACGACCTTTATAATTATCTCGTTGGCAACCCACTTCTCAATATCAAATTAACGCATAGTCCTCATGTCTATAATAATAAAACATAACAAATAATAAACTAAAGGACTACTTCAATACTAAAAGACTATGTGAAGACTACTTGTCAACATTTAAGGACTATTTCTAAATTAGATACAAAGAGTATTAGTATAAGGATATTAAATTAGAAGATATTTTTCAAAAGATTTAAATTGCAAGATTTATTATATCAAAAGGGCACTTTTTAATGATTCTTCCCACTAGTATTTGATTTTTTTTAATTTTATGAAGCTATAGAAACAGTAGAGATAGAGCCTATTGCACTTCAAAAGCTAGTAGTTTAGGAGCCATAAGCCATTCCAATACCATTTCCAGGTACAAATTCATATATATTTGTATACCGTCTAGTTTTATATCGAAATCCAACTGCAGATTGAGCAGTTTACCTCGTAGATAAAGTAAAAGTAGCACTCCCCATATTTTTATTTCTTCACACATTTAATATCACAAAATTGACAAGGGGAGGAAGGAGGTCGAGATTTGCTTGCGTCAAGGATTCGTTAAACAATATCATCTTGCGATTGCGATGATAATTAAGCTAGTCTACATGTTCATAAAACAAACAATTAACAACCTCAAGAACGGGGTTGGTTTAATCTAAATCTTTTGTAAGCAGTGATTATTTAAACAAAGTACGGGGCAAAGATAAATATTTGTAAGTCTTGACACCATATATATATATATATATGCAAGAAGACTTATTTTTGGAGAATTTAATTCATTTTGAAGCTTTCAATTTTCTTTGAGACCTCTTTCCCATCTTTGCGGGCGATACAATTTGTCGGGTATTCCATTGATCTAATATATATATGCAAGAAGACTTATTTTTGGAGAATTTAATTCATTTTGAAGCTTTCAATTTTCTTTGATATCTCTTTCCCATCTCTGCGGGCGATACAATTTGTCGGGTATTCCATTGATCTAAAGAAGCAATTCAATGAGGGTTTTTAATTAGATGTGTTGTTTTCGCTAATCATTTAATTAGTCGTGAGATTGTCTGGTGTGTGATTGACTGAATCTGGAGGCCTCTAATCTAGGAATTCTCATCTGTCGAAGACAAGCAATGGAGATGTGCATTTTGGAAGCTATATACATAAATTTGTACATAAATGCCTTATTTTATAAACTCTTTCACTATATTGTTTAAGATTTTGAAGATTGTCATTGTTTTTAACTTTTCTTGTATTTTTTGGCAATAACAAATGTTGTCAAATTAAGAATGGGAATTCACTTAATTCCCACTTCTTTCATCAAAATAATGAGTCGTTTAACATCAATCTCAAATCCTCTTACGATTGTTAAGGTTTGATTGTAAATGTGCTACATTCCAAACACATTGTTAAATAATGAAGAATACAAAGAAAATTCAACTCTTTTAGGTTGTTCATGACTTGGTTATGCATTTGCATACAATTTACCACTATCACAAGAGTTTTGATTGTTAATGCAAATAACGACTACACCATAATTTAATGTAGGATCAAGGGATGGAAATTGGCACCACATATATATAAAATTTGCAACGTTTTTAATGTGTAATTTTTTTTATATTTTGGCTCGTTCAAAGAATAAATTTTAATGGGTTAAGACTTACCATTTTCCATTTTAATTTAAATTACCATGTTAGAGTACATTCTTTGGGGGTGTTAAGCATAGGAGTAGATACCTACACGAACCAGGTGAAAATGCATTACGGATAGAAATAAGCACAAGCCCGTCAATACTTTAGGGTAAGCTCACCGTGGCTCTTGGTTTTTGAGGACTTCACTCGACTTCGTTCAACCTAAACTGATTTTAAATTACTTTAAGCCTTTTGGAAAACATAGAGGCCTTTACTATATAAGTGTTCACTAGAGGTCTGGAGTGGAGGTATTGATACACATTACACTCACATTTTACTACCCAAGAAGCTATTTATGATTAAACCCATGAAAGATTCAGAGTATATGTTCTATTTTTCACCCAATATCACCAAAAGTTAACAACTGGAATGACAATAATATTTATGATTGCATGTAAATCAAGACAACCATTATGTAGAGCTTGCAACCTAGTTTAAAAGGTTTTAATATTTTATATAAAATAAGTATTAAAATTTTTTTTTGAAAAATAAAAATTAATAATTTTATATTTTTTGAAATTACAAATTTATATTTTTAGAATTAATAAAGACTTATTAATTGACAAATTTTATAGTTTTGAAAATTATGTACATTAATTTGTTGTTTTATGTAAATAGTAACTTATACTTATTTTGCAAGAAAGGTAAGTACCATCCAAACTACTAGTTAATCTTGTGTGGCTTTAGACATTTGTGGGGATTTTGCATAGAGGTTAATATATATTATTCTTACTTGGTAAAAAATATTTTTATACTATTTAAAATATGATTGTGGTTGTGTTTTAGCTATATATATTGAAACGCGCTAATATTCCTAGTATACTTATAGTATAACAACAACAACATTAAACCTAACACATTTGATTATCATACTATCCAATGATATTTATGGCATTATACATGTTATTTTATTAATCTAAAAATATAAAGAGTTCTATATCATCATCTCTTTTATTTATTTTAAAACATTTAAGTATTAAACATCTTAAATCACTAAATACAACATCATATGGGGTACAATTACATGTAATGTTAACGTAATCATCAATGCCACAAACATTTATTAGTGTACATGTGATATGATCATGTTTACAATTAAATAGCTACTTGAATAGAATCACAAATTGAATATTCTAGAAACAAAATTGCAATATTCATTTGCAAAGAGATATTTTGCAAGGAGTTGGCTAATCTCTAGACCATTTGCACCTAAAATACGGTGAGTTTTTTGGCCAAAATCTGGTAGAAATTGTTCAAATGGTGGTTTTCAATGATTGGAGTTGCATAAAAGGGTGCCCCAAAGGTAATCAAGGGTGCTGAATCCATTTCTGCAGTAAAAATTGCAATTTTAACACTGAAAATCTCATTTTCAACAACAAATCATGTTGTTGGATTCCAGCCAAACTTACCTGAGAAGGTGCATATGGTCTAGAGATTAGCCAACTCCCTTTTGCAATACTAGAAAATCATTGTTGATATTTGTTTTCATAATTCTATTTGTTTTTGTTTAAAACTACCAACTAACCCATGTGACAATGTCGAGGACATTGCCACCTCGTAACTCTTGTTTACTGTTTAGAATGAATCACAAGAAAATAACCTTTTTCCAAATTCACTTCAAACGACGACTTGCTTAATTTGTTACTAAAATAACCTTTTTCTATATTTTTCCAAATTGACCACAACGTACACTACCTACCATCGAGTACGTCCCTCTAAACCTACACTCAAATGTCTAAAGTGAATGTGAGGTGGGTCTCATGACTCTCACATAACTACTCCCTTTCTCTCTCGTATTGCTGCGTCACTATGTGTATCAAAATTTTCATTTATTTTCCATAAGAAATATTAGAGAAGAAACAAGCGTGAACACATAACATTCTCCTGCTGCTTTACATAGGCAATACAATAATACTAAAATTGATGTAATGTGAGTGTCATGGAATTATGATAAGATTATTATTTTTTGCGTTCATGGTGGAAGAAGCGTTCATGAGAATGGAATGCTTAGCCACCCTTAAAAGAAAATCAGACAAAAGACCATCACTGCCAGTCCAATTGCATCTCCACACATCAAACAAAAGAGACCATTATCCTCGAAAATGAGGACAAAAATAAAAAAGGTGCTCAACAACCTCAGAAGCTAACATACATAAAATACACCTACTGGGGCCCTGAAAACCACGTCTCTGAAGCATATCCCATGTCAATATCTTATGTCTCAGAGCCAGCCACATGAAACATTTTACTTTCGACGGGACATGCAACTTCCACAACTTAGCATGCCACCAAACCGACTGATATGTTAAGTTATAAAAAAATAGGGAAGAATAAGCCAAACGAGCTGCGATAGAACCATCTGTAGAGTTGCTAGACCACACCACGAGATCAGAAAGATCAGATAAGTAAATGCCAGCCTCCCGCAATGAGGAGGTTAAATCTTCCCATTCCAAATCATACACACCATTCAGACCCAAGGATAGAGTCGACAACCAACCAGAGGAGGGATCCTCACAATTAACAACTGCGTGTCTGAGAACAATAATATTGTTCACATGAAGATAAGACAACAGCTCCCGGGAAAACTTGACATGACCAATCCCAACAATTTGATCCGGTCCTAAGGACATATTACTACCTCTACCCACTTTCCAACAGAGCTCATGTAAAACACATGGGAGTGTAAAACAGAGACTAACCCAAACAACAGAGGCTTGAGAAGAAGAGATCTTCGGAGACCGCCACCAAGAAGAAGGAGGAAGTCTCTTCATGTATTTAGAACTGAGAATCCTGCACCATAAGTTCAACATCATCAACCCTCTCTAGAGGCTTTTGGCACAAAGTGTAATGTTGAATAAACCTAGATGTTTCAATCCCCAGCCACCCCGAGACTTTGGCATCGATAAAGACTGCCAATCTGCCAAATGAAACTTGGAAATATTTTGCATTCCCCTCCAAAGGAACCGAAAAAATAGTCTACAAAGCTCCACCAAAATACCAGCAGGAACAAGAAACAAAGCAAACCAATAAACAAGCAACGATTGTAAGACAAAGGTGATTAGTGTCTTACGACCTCCCAGAGAAAGCCAGTTTTATGTCCCTTTTCCCATACGATAGTAGACTTTCTTTAAGAGCTAATCCTAATCAGAACGTTTATAGGCGTTGGGTCTGACGAAAACACCCAAATATGTTAAACCAACATTCAAATGATCACTATGGATGGTGAAAAGATTCAAAATATCATGCAGAGTGTTATCAACAATCCCATAGTGTCTAAAATAGGACTTGGAAATACTAAAGGACATTCCAGCAGCACGACATAAATGATCTGTTAGTCCTTTGATATAATGCCATTCATCAAATGTCCCATTCCCAAAAATAATGACATCGTCAACAAATAGAGTATGAGTAATAAAAATGGTTCCTGAGACCTTCACCCCCTGGATCCTTCTCTCCTCCTTTGCTTGATTAAGGAGAAGAATCAGGCCTTCAATAATTAAGAGGAAGAGATATGGAGATAAGGGGCATCCCTGTCGGATGCCATGAGACCCTTTGAAAAAGACCGACGGTGAACCATTCACAAGAACATCAAAGGAGGAGGAATTAACACAAGACATAATCCACTGAATGATATTCAAAGGGATACCAATTTGTATGAGAATCAAGTGTAAGAAAGATCGATCAACTTTATCATAAGCTTTCTCCAAATCAAGTTTCAGGACCATCGCCGAAAGCTTCTTCTACTTTATCGAATGAAGTGATTCTTGCACAATCCCAACTGCATCAAGAATCTGCCTAACCGGAAGGAAACCAAACTATTCAGTAGAGATAGCCTTACCCAGATCCTTTTTCATCATGCCCGCTATAATCTTGGTAATACGTTTATACATAATACTGCATAAAGCAATCGGCCTATACTCAGCGAAAGAAGAAGGTCTGTCAACCTTAGGAATCAAAGTTACAAAAATTAGCATTAAGACTGTCAGGAATGGTCCCCGAAACTTGGGTCTCATTAATAGCCGCCACAATATCAGGACCCATCAAATCAAAAAACTAAAGATAAAACTCCATTGTCTAGCCATTGGGCCCAGGGCTCTTATCCCTTGCAAAGGATTTAAGGGTAAGTTCCACCTCAGTCAATTCAATAGGACAACCAAGAAGATCGCAATCCTCCACATCGAACATAGTCGGAAAGAGATTAATAATATTCAAATGATCAGAGATATTGGATGTCTTGGCCCCTTCGGATCCTTGTATAAATTGGAAAAGCAGGAAACAAATCTTTCCTTAATCGCGTCCTAATCAGTAACTAAAGCACCATCTGCATCCATTGATTCCCAAATAGAAATAGAAATCCGCCTTCGATTAACAAAAATATGGAAATATTTTGAATTTGCATCCCCTGTCTGGACCCAGATAGCCCGACTCTTTTGGCACAGAGTCTCTTCTTTATGGGCTAGAATGACCTACTTTTTTAGGAATAGATCATTAATAAGAACACATTGATCAGGACTGAACAAGCCATCACCCAGATCTTCCTCAACACAACAAATCTAATTCTCAATAGTACTGAGAGCAATATCATCCTTTTTTTCTCCTTTCTTTCCCAATCTCTTACCAAGAAATGCAGCTTAGCTAATTTGAAAAGTAGAGCCTGAGACGCTGAGTAATGAGATGGAACCTCCTCTTGAATTAACACCCACTATGACTTGATCAGATCATTGGATTCATCCATAGTAAGCCAAATGGGCTTAAATTTGAACGGATATGAGACATTTCCTTTTGCAAAATCAAGTTGAAGAACAATAACTTTGTGATCAGAGAAGCTAGATGAGAGATTCCAGCTTCTGTAGTGACCCAAAGAATCACAAAAAGAGTCCGACAAAAAATATATCAAGACGCTTGGCAATACCTGCAGCACCACACCTGCCATTAGACCAAGTCAGAGACAAGATCATCGGAGCTATGCCCACTAGACAAGCCTCATAAACTTAGAATGGAAGAAATCCGACAGAGGATCAATATCACGTCCAGATCCCCAGACTTCCTCAACCGACCAAGTAAAGTTTAAATCACCAGCTAGAAGGATATGGGGAAGAGAAAACAAACCATAGAGTTTGACTCTATCCGAGAAGGAAGCCCTTTGAGAATAAGGACCATATACATTCAGCAGATGGATCAAGGCTTCAAAGCCTTTAAGCCTCCCTTTAAGAAGAATACCAACACAAGTTTTGTAGCCCCTCAAATCAACCAAGGCAGGATTCCAACCCACCAACGTGCCCCTAGAGTTACCACAAGCATCCAGGGCACTAACAAACCAACCCGGATGAAGTTTAAGAAAAAATTCATAAGCAAAATCCCTAGGGGACAACGGTCTATTGTAGAAAAACTACCACCAGACAGACAGTATCCAAAATGCATTTAAATGTGACACGTTTAGACCCCTTGCCCAACCCACAGATGTTAAAGGAGAAGAAGTTCATTGGATAACTTCAGAGGAGGTTGCGCATGCTCTAAGGGCCTGAGGGGAAGTAGACAACGAACAATCGGTCAACCCGTGAGAGGAAAGGGGAGAAACCCGGGGGTTGACAAGGGATTGCTCCCTGATAGAATCCTTAAGATCCCTCATACCCTTAGAGGGATTCTTATGTTTGCACATCGTCACAAAACCTTGATTGACGTTAGGAAGAGGAAGAATCTTTGCACTAGGTGAGTCAACAAGTGCATAGGTAGGGTTTGGGTCGAAAACTCGACAAGTCAGAGGTGATAGATCCACCTCATCAAAAAGTGAAGGATTACAGTCAACAAACTGGGATGGAGGATCAGATAACCCAAGAGGTTCATCAGACAGATATGACAGAGAGAGGTAAATGTCGATATCACCCAGAGGTTGACTTGAAAGAGGAGGGAAATAATTAGAGAACAATAAATCTCCAGCCACCACCTCAACAGAAGGAACCCCAGAGTCAAGAGGATCTACAACTCCCCCCAATCCCATCCAAACCGGACCCGACAAAGAAGAAGCAAAGACAAAAGGGTATTTATCCATAGACAAAGAGGTCGATAATCCACCAGTGTCATCCAACAAAGACAGAGAGCCAAGTATTTCTATTGATTCTAAAAATTTCAAAAGGAGAGGGACATTAGAGGTGAACTTACCTACAAACTCCAGTGCCAATGATTTGTCGAGTGGCAACGGGAAAATTTTTTCCTTTGCCGACAGGTCCAGAGCATCCACAACAGCTCCCACAGCCTCAACCGACGATACTTTAGAAGGACACAAGAACTTTGAGTGTCCCGTCTGATGGAAGCTATGACAATGGAAAGCTACCTTTCAGTAATCAAGCTTCTAAATGAATGAACCCTTGTCCGAAATAATTTCCAACTTGGCAGGAAGGCCCTCCAACATGTCAAGGTCCACCAACATTCGCGGCAAGGAGCGATCAAAACCCAACAAGTGTTCTTCCTCCATAAGAATAAACGTGCCAATGGAATTAGTCACCGCCATAAAACGTTGGATATTCCAGCACTGAATGGGAAATTCTGGAAGTAGCACCTAAAATCCAGTACGGAGACTCAATAGAAATCTGATCTTCAACAGTCAGAAACTGAAATAATACCCACCCATTGATCAACTTAACAACCTTAGGAACAACCTTCAGAATAGGTTTCCACACGTCCCTAACCCAGGCCAAGATCTCCACACAGGATAATTCACATATTCAAAGCGGCCGATCAATGCACACTAAGAGAGGGAGGTTAGCATATTGATGGTCATGTCATGTCCTAGAACACAAACAGGTCGCCCAGACTTGAATTTCTCAAAGAAAAGCTTGGCGGAGTTATGGGATCCCACCTTAGCCACACGTTGAAAATGCAAGCCATGTGATCCCAATGCTGGAAACAAAAGACAATGACAAGCTAACACCGGAGGAGAAACCCCATCATGGAGGACCATAGGGGAAGCTTCTCTCGACGCAAAGGGTACTGAGAAATCCGAAGTCAACTTAGAGCAGTGCACCTGCACTCGAGGGTTTTCCCGAAAACCAAAAGATGACACTGGAAGATGCGCCAAACCCGTGAAGCCGCATAAGCCAGAAGAAAGGGATAAAAATAAAAAACCCATAGAGACTGACATCCAGAAGCACTGACAGTCCAAAACCCTAGACAAGCATCGACCTAGACAAAGATAAAAAAACAATCTACTTCCCACTTTTTTCACCAGGTTGGTACTAGGTCTGTGAAAACCACAGACTTAACTCCTGAAAGATAGAATGGCCCACAGAAAGAAAACCATGAGGGAAAACCCAAAAAAAGTGGGTTGTGAAACATACTGAACGACACGAAAAAGACGGGCCAGGCAGCATAACAAAGCCCCACAAGAACTCCACTGAACACGGGCTAATAAAGAAAACAATAAATCCACCCACAAAATGGCAGTGACAGCAGGAGGAAGCACAACAATCTTACAACAAGGCGAGAGAATATCCACCAAGGTTAAAGCAAAAATCCAGGAAAACAACAACGCTCCCAGAGAAAAACCAACGTCCAATCCTTCCCTTATTTGTATACCTTATTAGCTTAGTATGAATTATAATATTGTTGTCAACTTTTATTTTCTTTATTATTAGGAATAATGTTATCAGTATGTGTTTTGATGTCGTGACTTTATTTAAAGGGTTTTTTATTATCAACATTCAAAAACTATTTTAATGTTATTTGGTTTCATTATTTTACCATATCAACTTTTATTAGGGTTGGATTTATTTTCACCATTGCAAAGTTTCGAACCCGCGATTACTTAACAAACATAGGCCTTTAAATATCGTGTAAATGCAATAAGCATTTACATTGAATTACATTTTGAATATCCATTGCATTCTTTATCATATGTACTTTATTTAAACATATTAATACTAAATTACATATGGCAATATTTTGTATCTGAATATGAAATTTGTTATCTAGAAATTACCCAAAAAATGATAAAGATAAAAAACATTAAACAAATGAAGCTATTAGCGTTTAAGTTTAAAACTTAAAGATGGAAGCAAATTACTTCATAACAATGACTTCATGAACATAGTCTGCACATTCACTATGGAAAATCGTGTTGGAAGCGAGTTAAGAGCGAATGGAGTCCAACCATGGCATCATGTTCAATGCTTCCATAACTACATCCTATGAGGGAATGCTATTGGATTGACATAAGAGTTGCAACCATTCAACCAAGGTAGGTTCCCCTTCCTACCTTCCAATTTAATCTAGACACTAGGCATACATCACTAGGCATTGAATACACACTAAAAAATCTTTCCAAGTGAGCTAGAATCAAATGGATTCCAACCAACCATCATGTTGAATGCTCCACAACTACATCCTATGAGGGAATGCTAATAGATTGACATAAGAGTTGCAACCATTGAACCAAGGTAGGCTCCCCTTCCTACCTTCCAATTTAATCTAGAAACCACGCATACATCACTAGACATTGAATACACACTAAAAAATCACTCTAGCCATAAAAAAATACACAAACAAGACGACTTAGCATCCATACTTCTACCAAATGAGAGACATAACACTGCTTAACAAACAATCAATGGAAGGTATGTTCTTAAGCATGGGATTCATATCATTGCATTGATTGAATATTTATTTAATTTTCCATTGAAGAATCAAACTTCCTATGAGAGTCATAGCTTAGCCTCCACTTGACCTATGAAATGCATATTTGTGAAAAAAAATACACCCAACTAAATAAATTAGAGCCAAGATATTAATCATATCTTGAAGTGAAATATCCATGACCCAATTTAGTATGTAACACTCACAATCAATCAAATGTTGAATACTTTCTATACTTGTCGTGTGCAAAAATGAGATATTGCGGTTTGTCCTTATGTGTGCATTCCCTCATTCTACCTCCTAGTATGCTAATAATTACACATATATCTCACCATACATGTCATTTTATACTCACTTCTTGACATATTTAAAGAATTTCGGTCCCTACTACGAATCTCCATTTCTAATGCCAACTACTTCTAATATCAGTTTACCCCCAATGTCCCCTTAGCTCGTGCCCATGGATTCTCATCTTATGGTTAATGGCTAAGGAGAACCTAGAAATTTAGGAGGGAGGCAACTTCAACATGGTTCACTTGATTCAATTTAGATTCTAAAAGCAGATATGACCCTCCATCTTCTCCTACATTTAGCACATCTTTCTCTATGCCACCAAAATTTGTGAGTGAAGTTGGGTATACAAAACATGTGGTAGTATGCGTAGTTATTAAACATGTTTGCAATTCCATGTGTGGCACTAAAAGGAAATACCGAAGAGGTTCTCGATAATCCCAATAGAGGCCAGCTAACTTCGTGCCTTAAAAGTTGGTAAAACCGATATGAGCCTCTCGACACATAGTTTGTTTTCGTGTAGTTTGCACCCAACTCGTGCCACCATATCTATAAATTGTTTACTGGTCTATGCGTTTCAGAGATCCCTAAAGCTTGACCAAATTCTTCATTGTAGCCAAGTTGATGACATAATGGCCTTGAACTTGAAGATAACCTGAGATTTTGTTAGTGCAACTCACAATGATCTTGCAAGAATTCTATGTATTATAACTCACAATAATTTCCAACTTTGTTTTAAACTTTGTCATACGTATGTAATGTGCTTTATAAATCCATCAGTTTCAGTGTCACAATCCCTCTTAGTGTTGGAGTTTAATATGGTAACAATATAATTTAATCTCATTTGCCACAGAAACAAGTAGGATCATTGAAAGAATAACCATGCATAGAAACAAAGAGACAAAATAATTTTTATCCTCGAAAACCCTTCTATTCAAAGGAAAAAAACCCAACAACCTTTAGAGAATTAGTTCAAGATACATGTATAGAAGAGTAACCAGATACAAAAGAATCCCAAAGATTCTCTTCCTCTTCTGCACTAGATCAGATCACTTGATGGCAATTGCTTGATTTAAAAATGAATGAGATTTCCTTTATTTATACTTGTTTGATGGGTGACTTTTGCACTTTTCGTAGGACCAATGTGCCCTTTATTTATACTTGTTCACATTTAATATATGATAATAATTGATTATTATTTCTTTTGTTCGGCCAAATTGTGAGGATACTTCACGAAGCTATAAACACCAACACTCCCTCTTAGCTAGGGAGGTATCATCACGCCATAACACGTATGAATATCATCCGAGCATCATGAATGTCTTGAACATCTCTTCATCATAAGAAAGGTCTTTCGACACAACTCAGTCCACCGAGAAGTGTCATCACCTCAACTAAGTACCTTGAGAAGTCAACATAAAGAACCACTAGCTCCCTCTCTCTTCCTTTCAAGGTGAGTCACACCATTCTCCCTATCTCATGGAGAAAAATCCCTCTCAATGGGAGAGGTATTATTCTTGCTCGTTGTTCCCAAACACATCTTGGGTTTCTTATAGCCTTCACACCATGACTTGTCTTCAATGAATCTTCTTAAAGAAAGGTGAATCATGAGCTTGCTTCAGGTTTATGTTTGCAAGGTCTCCTAGGGAAGTCTCATGGATAAATCCATACACTTGCATGAGTGAGAATCTATGGACTAATCTCCCCACTCCGTCATATATCGTTTAGGAGAAGGAACCGCCCCATTCTGAGTATCTCCCCACTCTGTCATCGATTGTTCAGGAGAAGGAACCGCCCCATTCTGAGTATCTCCCCACTCCATCGCAGAGTGTTTGGAAGATCTGGCCACTCCCTCACAGAGTGTCCAGGAGAAGGCACTGCCCCATTCTTAGTATCTCCTTACTCCATCACAGAGTGTCCATGATATCTTCCCACTCTGTCACAGAGTGTTCGGGAGAAGGAACTGCCCCATTCTAATTCATCTTAGAGACTAGTCTCTCCACCCAGTAACAAGGTGTTCGAGAGATATCCCCACTCTGACACATAGTGTCCGGGAGAAGGAACTTCCCCCATACTCTGAGTCATCTTAGGGACTAGTCTCTCCACCCGATCATAGGGTGCCCGAGATATCTCCCCACTCTGTCACAGAGTGTCCGAAAGAAGGAACTAATCTCGCCACCTTGTCGCAGGTTTCCTGGGAGAAGGCACTATCCCATCTTTACTCATCGCTAGTCAAGTCACATGGCTAATACTAGGGAAGGCTCGATGCATCAACACTACTCATCATGCAAGGGACAGTCTCTCCAACCTGTCACAGGGTATTCAAGAGAAGGTATTTTCCTTCCATTGGACCATTCACCCCTAGCCAAGTCACATGGCTAATACTGGGGGAACACCTGCACGATATTGCAAACATCACAACTTCAAGCTCATCTCATCTCCCTTTGTATTGGAGCACCTTGCTCCCTCTACATCTGAGCACCTTGCTCGTTCTGTATCCGAGCATCTTGCTCCTTCTGAATCCAAATTCCCTCTGCAACTAAGAATCTTGCACTAAAGCAACCTATTTCCTTTTGCATTGTTGATCCCTATGTATCCATCTATGTCATCTCCCACCAAGTGGGTTCATTGAGACGAGCCTCCTACTCCCTCAAGAACCTTGAATACCATCCATGACATAAAAAAATCCCTAAGCACATATACATATCAAACATATAAACTAACCCTCGACCTTTTTTAACAACTCATGCATATAATAATATAGCCACCCAAACATATGTTTTTTAACATACCATGGTTATAAAGTGATTATCAACACCATATGGTTCAAATGGCTACCACAAGCCACTCCACATTCGGATAGGCCCCGATCCAATTCTTTGGCTCTTGGCTTGAGGTCAACAACCCCTTTGCAATCATTAAGAATCAAGCCTTGTTTTTTTCACTATAAATAGAAAAATAATTTCGTAATCATTCTTTTAATTGTGGTACAAACATTTTTAACGTGTGCATAAAAATCACCAACCAATTAGTAAAACCATGTGTTGGGAAGAAAACCATGTTCATATGTGAAAGTACACATACAAAACCTATCCATAGTAAATAGAAATTAGTATGAAATTGAATGGTATTTATTTTATAATGTTCAAATAACTAAAATTTGAGAAGTATGAAATTGAATGGTATTTATTTTATAATGTTCAAATAACTAAAATTTGAGAAGTATGAAATTGAATGGTATTTATTTTATAATGTTCAAATAACTAAAATTTGAGAAGTATAAAATTGAATGGTATTTATTTTATAATGTTTAAATAGATAAAAATTGATTTTCTAAAATAGGTTTTCAATCACTAGGTAGTCAAAACCCGTATCCATATTATACCTACAAAAAATATTCAACAAATTTTGAATTATTCAAAATTTCCATAAACAAAAAGTCAATACTACCGAATTATGCTACTATGAAAATAACTGCACAATCTTGAAATACTAATATCATTTCCAAACATTCTAAATACCTTTCGTATATTAAAATGTCCTGATCAACCATATATACGAATATGTGTCAACATAGTTAGAATGAGCTATATGTAGTTATGTATTCACAGTGAAGGATATATATATCTTTATATTCTATATAGTTGCGAGAAACGTTCATATATATTCAAATACACCACCATACAACAATACAATCACTTACATAACCAACACAGAATAACACTTTTCCCTGTACATACATACCATTGAAATGTTGCAAGGGATAGGCTCCATTGGGCACTAGACCCACCTACCCAATGAAATTAAGGAACCATATAGTCACTCCATCGTTGATTCGGGGGGTTTTCATTGGAATAAGGAGGTAGGGGCCTACACAAACACTCAAACAATAAGGAGGATCAATATATCTTCACCACTATTCGGGGAATGCTTATATGAACCTGAGGATATATATATATATATATATATATATATATATAATTAATTAATTAATCACAACACATATTATATATGCTTTTTTACCCATCAACACTCAACTTCATTGACATTCCTTGTAATATTTAGGCTTCTAGTGAGAATCATCGGTTGTTGCTTGTTGGTTTGAGGGTACATAAGGAATTAGAGGACAATGAATAAATAAATATTAGACAAAACTATGAATAGGTTATATACTTGAAAACTAAGAAGAACGAAGGTAAATAATATATGCAACAATATTTAAAGATATTCAAAGATGTGTTGTAATAAGATTTTTTTTCCAAGAAGTATAAATAGTGTTATGGTATTTATTGCACCGAGAGGATTGAGGTGTTTTACAATTCAGTTTGGGGAAGATGTTGTCACGTAAGGTAATGTAATGTTACATTATCAAAAATAAAAATTGATTAAAAAATTTCATGTCGACTCATAAAATAAAAATTTATGAGAAGTAATTAAAAAATTCCATATCAACTTATAATATAAAAAAATTAAAAATTATACTGATATCTATCAAGCAAGAGAGGGATCAAATTTCTTGAGTTTAAAATTGAAAAAAAAATTACACCTCAAGAAATTGCATCCCTCTCGATGCTTAATAAATCTAGGTTCAAGATGGATCTATGCTTGTTTTAAAATAATGGATAATGGTTTACTACGTGAGAATAATCTCTTTATGTCTTGTAACATAAAAAAAAATTCCTAGGTTATTTAAATAGAATATATTGCACAAATAAATATGAGCTAACAACCTACCCCACATATCGTCATTCACCCAAGGTACTAATAACCTAAGATTGTCCTATTCTTATCCCATTAGAGAGAGAGAGAGTCTCATCACAAAGAAGGAAACCGACATCGCTAGCTAAGGTCATAGACAATAGATATACGCTTCATCAAAATTGACCATAAATAAAGATTTTTATGCATAAATAAAGATTTTGGAACTAGCGATAGTGAGTGGAGTAGCTATGTGTAAATAAATATTTTGGAACAAGCAATATCGAGTGGATTAACAATGTCTACTGTTAAAAGAAACGCACGACACTAAGATGAATAAAACTTGCTCACTACTTAACTCCTTGCGTGTGAACAATAAATACACTGTCACATAGTGCCTCTACAATCATATTTGCCTAGTTGATATAAGGTCATCGAATGTTGACTCCATTACCATATAATGCACCACTCATGTTTGGGTTCTTCTTGTAGGCTGGGTGATTGGGGTAGTTTGTTGTAGCTGTCCCCACCCAAGTTCAAAAACCATGACCAAATGTACATGACACCTTCAGGAGTGTAAAGATTTTCAGTTAATGATAACAAAATACAGCGCTCATGTTTGTTAACATGATATAATGACTTTGAATCATGTGATGATAGATTATGCAAACTTTGCTTGTTAATGGATTTCAATTTGTAATACTTTAAATATATTATAATTTAACTTTTTTTCAATATATTTATATATAATTTTTGTTTGAATTCAATAAAGATATTTAAAGACATTTAATCCATTTACATATTTAAAAATACAATTTTAACAAAGAAAAATAATACGATTCAAAATATATATATATATATATATAATTCCAATTCTAATAAATAAAAAAAATTATTAATCTCCTTTCTTTTTGTTATATACTTCTTCTTCTTATTTATTTATAAACTTCCTTTCATCATGGATACTTGAACGTTGATGCGTTTCACTAGCACCACCTCTTCTAGCATGCTTTGCATTGAGATGGATGCCCGGAAGAATCACGACATATTCACTCCGAAATTTTTGACCCTCAAACCATGCTAAGCATTCGTCCATGTTTTTGGACTTCACTTGTATCGAGTCGTGTCCCATTACATTATATTTTCTTGGTCAATATTGTCATATCTTTATCCATTTAATGAGTGTTTTTGAATTAGGATTGTATGAGTGGGTGACACGTTTTGTATGAGTGGGTGACACGTTTTGTATGAGTGTTTTTGAATTAGGATTGTATGAGTGTTTTTGAATTAGGATTGTATGACTGGATTGTGATATCTTTATCCATTTAATGAGTGTTTTTGAATTAGGATTGTATGAGTGGGTGACACGTTTTGTTAAAACAAAAGGACATAAGTAAAGTTATTAGTTTTCTACTCTAAAAAAATTATAATTACTTTGTTTTTTAAATTCTAAAAAATTATAATTACTTTGTTTTTTAAATTCTAATTACTTTGTTTGATGATGATACATATGAGAATGGATTTAATGTAATACTTGTTATTCAATATAATTAATTATTTAATAATCTCAATGTTAATTCTAGATAAGTTTATTTAAGTTTATATAAATAAGTAAAGTTTTTTAATAAGTAATTTATCAAAATAAATAAGAATTTGATTGAGGCATTTCTTCAACACTATAATTAGTTTTACACATAAAATATTTTGTAAAAAATTGTATACGGAACATGACATTTTAAAGAACATATGTTCTTCGACAAACATGATTAGTTAACTTGAAAAGTGTTATGTTGACGTCACATGAACATATTAAAGATGCTATAAAGTGGTTGTGGTGGTTTATAAGAAAAACATGAAATTCTTATTATTACATTATAATATGTTTGCCTTAAATAGAAGTATTTGTCTTGTCTTGATGTGATGGTTAGAACAACAACCCTTTAAATGTGTTAGATGACCAAAGATGTGAGCATGTCTACCCATCCGGCATTCTAGTTTCGTCCTTCATTGCCATTTGCAACACTTGCCTAGATTTCATGCTCCAAAAGCTCGACGGTGGCTCTCAAATTGGAAGTGACTACGCCCACCACAACGACATCATAGGTATGATTGACCCACTAGCTCACACATGCAATGCCCATAAGCAATAATGTCGGGCCATCCATCCGGCCACTGATTCTTGTATGGAAAATCTAAATATCATGAAAAGTTGTACACATCAGTGAATCTAACCAGTATGGTATGACCAAATCATATTAGCTATGAAAGAGGAACATATGTTCCGGGTGACCCTATGCCACCTCCTTATTAGATTCAAACTCAAGACCATTAAAATCCTAACACTCGAAATAAAACATTGTTAAGTGTTTTGTAAGACAAATGGGAATAACCAGATAAGTGCCTATGAGAGTATCATTTTTGTAATTTGAAAAAATAATATTACTAGCATACCCCAGAGCGAGGGAAATGAAACACCGAAGAAAACTTTGAAACTTATAAATTTGTTGCCAGCCTCACCGCTTCTTGTTATTATTAAATTTTATTTAATTTTCTTAATAAAGTCCAACAATATCTCGTTAGTGGAGACACAATCTCCGTGGGACTCGAAACGGAAAGCCAAAAATCTCTGCATGCCTTGGTGTCCACGCTGGCATCTGTCGTGCATGTTTCGCTAAAAAGGGTGACTCTGACTAAAGAGTCGTCCAAGTCATCAAAAGAACATACTTTTATGAACTAATGCCAATCTACCTGTTAAAGCAATAAATTTGTATTTCTGAAATTATATTTTTTCTTTAATAAAAAAAATGGAATGGTTCTTAATGAAACGACTACGACCAATTTCACACTTACAATTTTCAAAATAATAAATGATTAACTTAAAAACAGAAAACAATATATATATATATATATAAAGGACTGTTAAATATGATATGAATATTGGCAGACAAAAGTTTTAGTACCGGAAAAAAATAATACTGCTCTTCATGTAACTAAATATATTATCAAAATGGAATTTCAGTAGGGTTAAACTTTGACATTGCCATTCATAAATTTGAAATAGTAAAACGCTCGCTTTACAAATCATTCAGAATAGATTGCAGAAATGTAAATATAAAGAGAAAAAAAAATACAAGTAAACCAACAGACCAATTTGATCGTTATTATAGTGCAACCAATATGTGAATCGTGGGGATGTTTTTGTGAGTTTCTTGACGTCAGGGGTTCGAGTCGTGGAGATGTTCTGGGAGTAAGCATGCGAGGGATAGAGAGAAAGAGAAGGAGGAAGGAGGCAGAGGGGTGCCGACCGCTAAAGCATTTTTTGCAGGGGATGAGCCCTCGGGAAGAGGATCTTATCAATATTCTGGAGGAGGAGGATGTAGACTGCGGGGAACTGAATGGTGAAGAATTTGTGGCCGCGGAGGAAATTGTTTCCGGTGTTATGAAGAATCTGGAGGAAGAAATCAACATCTCCTGTCGAGGCGACGAGATTCGATCCCGTGACTTATCGGATATGGATGAGATGAGTTATTTGCTCAATGCTTCAGATGATGAGTTGGGTATCCTGCCCAGTCCGTCTGTTTATGAGGATGCTTATGCTGTTGTTGCACAGTTCCATACATCCAACTTGGTCAAGTTCTTTAGCTCACTGAGCTAAGGCGACATAGAGTGCAAATCACTACTCCCAATCTCCAAAAGTTCTAAATCGCTTAGTTCTCCCATCGCACTTGGCAATTCTTTTATGTTTGTGCCCAACAAATGTAATCGTATTAGTAACCTTCGATATGCCACTTGCTGAGGAAATGCTTCCCATCTGTTACAATAGCAAATATTTAGTCAGCTCGCTATTTGTATGATCTTGGGTAAAGTTTTGTCAGTTCGCTAAAGTATCGTTGTTTGATTGAAGTGGTTACAAAAGATGAGGTTGGAAGGATTTCTTATGTTAAAATACACGATATCATTCGTGATATGGCGATTCACAATGCGGAGAAGGAGCACGACAGTTATTTTAAAGCAGGGCAGGGCATGGGCCATTTTTTCTTAGAGGAAGTCGGCAGCGAGCGCTGTGCATATATGTCATTGATGAGTAATAATATACAGTCCTTTCCCCGAACCTTCACGTGCTCGTCCCTCTCATTTCTGATGTTAAGCCATAATCGTTGAACGAGTTGCCTTCATCGAAATCTTCCCGAAGAAGTGGTATTTCAAGGACTTGCAAAGTTTGCGCCGCCTCAGGGTTTTCGTGCAAGTTTGAAATCGCCAATGGAGGAGGGGTTATGGGAAATTGGTCGAAGATGATGAAAGATCTGGAAATATTCTTGCTATGGGAATGTGATGTGGAGCGAAGGCGAAGACGAATTTATTTTTTAAATTTAATAAATACAGGGTGGCTCCTCATTCGGTATTGACAGACGATGAAAGATTAAGTGGAGCCATCCCTTAAAACTAGCAATTGTACCTAAGGGTACAATAAAAGAACGCCGTGTTGTAATGTAAGGAAGGAGATGTGGACATATATAACAAGAAAGACAATTTGAAGTGTTGAACCACAAATTTTAGTACAAAAAATGTTATGGTTGATACAATAATTTAAAACATTATATTCTTCACATAATTGGCCATTACATTATCAGAATTTCAAAAGTAATCATGAATTTTTTTTTCTCTCATCGAAATGACAATGAATTGTTAGTTTTTGTAGTTCATTGTAGATGCAAAAATTTTATGCATCTATGTACTAAATAAATTTAAATTATTCATTAATGATAAAGGTTAGGGAGTAAAATATTATTTCGAGATAAACTTTGCACAAATAAGGATAAATGATTTTGATAAAAGATGCTTGCAGTCAAAGGTGAAGTAAGTGAATTTCCGTTATAATTGAACATGATCAGGTGTAAGCATAAGTAGTAAAAATATAAAACAAATTTTTAAGTAAAACAAATATTAATTTAAATTTATATAAAACAAAATCCATAAATAAAACTAATTTATTTAAAAATATAAAAATATTAATTTAATTTTTTATGATTTATAATGAACTTTCTTAATCTATTTATAACCATATAAAAAAAAAGTTTTCAAATAAAACTATTTTATTTATAAATATTAAAAATATTAATTTAATTTTTATGATTTATGATGAACATTCTTAATATAATTATATAAGAAAAATAAAACATTATTTTAAAAATTTATTTTTTTTATTTTTTTATGATAAATAATAATATTAATATATATATTTAATGTAATGTACTTTAATGTTGTTAATAATATTTATTTTATGTATTAGTGATCTAATATTAAAGCATAAGAGAGCTCTTATCAATAAGCAGTAAAAATATAAAACAAATTTTTAAGTAAAAATAATTTATTTATA
>LPNX010280247.1:0-20335 GCA_001517045.1 Pseudotsuga menziesii
TCTTAAGACCGGTCACATATTATGATGGTGAGCTCACACAAATCGCCTTTGCACTGGCCAATGTGTATATGATGAGCCCGCAATACCATGGTGCAACCATCAAATGTGTATTGTTGCATGTAGAGTTGAGCTTGCACATGGGACAACAAGTTTAGTTTTGTGCACAGATCATGGTCTTGACTCTTGGCATTGCGGAGGGGCTGCATAATGTACCATTTTGTGCACCCTCCAAGGACTAGTCTCCAATCATAACCGTGAGCCCACACAAAACGATACAATGTGACTCTGTGCACTATCAAACAGCATTTGGTTGAATGGTCGATGGAGCCCGCACATCGTTATGTAACATTAGTTGAATGGTCGATGGAGCCCGCACATCGTTATGTAACATTGGTTGAATGGTCGATAGAGCTTGCACGGTTGATGAGTCAATAGCTCGATGCTTGAAGTCGTTGCACAAAACACATGTGGCAACAACAACAACTCATCGTTCAAATATCTAGAGAAGAGCAAGCTCAAATAGATGCAATGAATCGTTGGGGAGATGTAATTTCTAGAAGAATGGATGTTTAAGATGGCAGAGTCATTTAATGGAGGATGCATTCATCTCCAAGAAATTGTGAAAGACCCACCTCAAAGTACTACCCCAACATCAATGTCTCGAAAAATCGAGGAAGTCACCACGCAACATGAAGGGAGTTCATGGAGACATATACCATCAGTCATCCATAACAAGTAGTGAACCAATAGGGATACTTTTGAAACTTCTATAAACAATAACAAACTATTTTTTTAATTCATCTCTTTGACACTTACCTAAAACACAATACACATCCTAAAATAAACCCAAAAGCACATTTAAAAGATAACATTACTATGATGAATAGAATTTAATAATATTTCACAAATAGAAATACTATGATAAATATTAATAATTATAAATATAATTTTTAAATTAGACAAATTTTCATTTACACTTACAATATATTGAGAGGGGTTATTGAAGATTTTCAATGTCTCGGGAAAATTTGACTAGGGCACTCACCATGGCAGGCTTGAACATCACTGGAAGGGTTTCAAAATGACACGATCCAAGACAACAAATCCAGTCATAGGCTAGGAAATATCCTGGGGAAGTTCGAAACCAGGCGATACAAACAAAACTAAAACACTCACATGCCTGGAGCCATAATGAAGAATTGACTTACTGATCCATCAGGCTACAATAGATCGGAGCTGGGTTACCAGCATTCTCGAATCTACCCATTCTTATTCAAAAGAAAATACTACACAGATTTTTCCCGTGGGGTTTCCACTAATGCGCAGAGGTTTGCTATAGAATTCTTAGTCGATACGCAAGGGTCCCTTGATATCCATACTTTTTCTCTTTAACTGAAAACAACAAGATCTACAGCTAAGAAAAATGGACTCGTTACCTTTTCAATGAGGGCTGAGACGGGTCGATTCGTCGCAGCCACAAGCCCCGATCCAAACCCTTCAACGCAGCATACCCCATTCCCTGAAAATAAGATGCAAAGCTATTCGCCTTCCCTCGATCCATGTGTGCCTTTTTCCCCCTTTCCTAAAACACTTGCCTCCTCCTTTATAGCGTGGGCCGGCTACTTAATCGCTGGGATTTCCACTAAAGCTGGGATATTTTCCCCCCTTCATTTAATAGGGTTTCTAATTTTACGACCTACGATTCATTCCTTGGGAGGAAAAATCTCTAGGAAGACTCGGCATGAATTCCTCTAAGATTCTTTTGCATGTCTCGGTTACTTTCCCCAAATCGCCAATTGGCTAGGAATCTACAAGTTTAAATAATTATATTAACTTTCCAAATTTTCTCTCCTAATTAGAGAGGTGAAGGTAATTTAGATATTCTCGGCAAAACCGAACTTCCTTGATCTCAGAAGGAAATATAATGGCAACTCCCAAATTTAATCATAGTATATTTCAGGTTTTATGTCCTCAACATATAGCCTCAATATATACATTTATATATTGATATATATGTAGATGCCAACCATTATAGGAATCAACTATCATCCTTTTAATATATATATACATATATTTAAATACCTGAATAACTTCCATATCATAGTCGTGGTATAGTATATGTTACCACGATTTAATTGAGGTAGGATGATGGACATATGATGGCATCCCTTCATATTTTAAGGTGGTTATAGCATTGATTCCCTTAGGTATCAATCCATAACATTTGTTTACACCACTAATAGGCCATGCTCAAAGCCAAATCCCACTTGAAAATCCCTACATCACAACTATTTTACATTCGAATAATATATCATGGCTCAAAGTTTAGAAACTTGCAGGTGATTCTAAAGAACCAATTCATGGTATAGAATTTAGATATATGGTCTTAGGCAATAAAATTTATCTACAACATTGATGTGCCATGAATGACGACTAAGCCTACCACACAATAGTTTCATAAAGAAGTTTTGTTATGTGAGGAATATACCATGGCTATCTCAAGGTTTAAGACACTAGCCTGGATGGTTATCACTACCTAGGCCATCATAGAAGGATTCTTTTTCGTAGGTTAGCTGATCCGGAGGATTATTCGTCTTTAAAGTATATCGATCCAAGATAAAGAGTAATGGTACAATGGCTGTTTTAGATGGTTCATGCATACAGAATGCTATGCCATAGATTGTTGCTTGCTACATATTCCGAGGCTATATTTTACCACCGTTGAAAGAGGGTTGATAGTATTTTTACCAAAACTAGACTTAACATATGGTTCCAACCTCATTCATGAATGTTGATGAACGGAGCACAATGAAATGAAATGCTAATGTTGCATGTTCCATGAATATATATATATACAGTGTGTGTTAACCAAAAAAATTGTGGCTCGTCATGTTGCAACAGCTTTATACATAAGGGTAACATATCGGAAATGGCATATGAAAAGCGGTGAAAAACGGTGAAATGTTACATGGGTTATATCATATGGTATATCATACATTTTGTGCATCCAATCTTATTTGCAAAATCATGTGACGAGAGCTTGCACAAAGTACGAAGCAAAGTTTGTGCACCCTCTTAAGACCGGTCACATATTATGATGGTGAGCTCGCACAAATCATGATGAACCGTGCTCAACTGTCATGGTTCAACATGGTTAACAATGGTTGACATGACCATGGTCAACAAAGGTTAACATGATCATGCTTTATCATGGTTGACCATGACTCAGAGCATGGTCATGTTTGACCTTTCCAACCATGGTTGACCATGATGAACCATAGTGTAACTAAGTAACCCACATGATAACTCCACATGTCTATTGTCATCCATTATTCCATATAATTCCAACAACATTGTGATCATGTTTTGGATATGAACTCTAAGTTTTCCTACCATTAAATCCTCATCTAGAGCTATTTTTCCAACATATGGGTGATCCCAAAAAAATGAAGCTACTAACTAATGTAACAACATCCATTCAAATTCCAATACTAACATTGCTAATGATTTTAGTGGCATATATTGTGGCCTTCTTGCTTTTGCAAATACATATTGTTGAGTGCAATAGAATACTGGAACCTTTTTATTAAGGGGGTGTACATATAAAACTCATAGAGAATACGATGCCATTGTTCCACTGGGTCAATGCCTTGATGATCATATGATTAGGTCCAATCTGCAACTGCAAACATTTGACCTATGCTATAAACTATGTCATTACCATGTCGTGGATTGGACCATATAACTTCGTAGGAGATCAAGCATAGCTTCACCCATGCACCCAACACTAATTATCTTCAACCTTTATTACCTATATCTATAATAGTTGTAAGTCTTGCTACCAAAATGCCATATTCCAAGATTGAGATTTCGTTCTCACATTGATACTCTTCTATGTCTCATATATCATAATGCTCATTCCTCCTATTCTTAAATTTCATATTAAGGGATTCTATATGAACATTAAGAGCACCTTATGTTTGTTGGTATTCTATTCTTATAGGAAAGGATGGGCGAGGTGATTAACTAGTCTAATTGACATCGTAAGTTACCTATGCCAAACTTAAAAGTGTTATTTTAGACCCAGCTTCAACTTCTCCTTTGGATAACGATGGATTAGTTGTCACCCACTCAATCGATTATATGATCACTTGTCATACTCATCACCATTTTCAAACATCCAATGGATACCTTAGTCATGAATCTTGCTTTGGGATTGAAATGATAAAAGCAAGGCTACATTTGTGCCCAAAGCTCATCAATGAGCTTGATCATCATACCAATATTAAACCACCCTTACTAGTTTTTAACTACTCTACTTCATAATGACGAGATGGCCAAGGTTGATAAAGACAAAATACAGTCATGACAAAGCAAACATGGGTCACTAGGAAAAGATGGGTGGGGAATTTAAAAAGAAATCCATGGCCACCTAAATGTGGTTATGGAAATCATAGAATATACAACAAATATAAATTAGATTCCATGGGCAATGAATTGTATTAACAATCAAGCCACGTTGATAATAAAAATGAAAAATATGAAGTAGCATATTCATAGTTTATGTGAATGAGTTAGAAAACAAGTTAATCTTTTAACAAATCTAATAAAACTTGTGACAAAAATTTCAAATATGAATTAAGTTCTACCATGATTCTAACTCCAAGTTTGATAAAACCATACCTTAATATTTTTACATAATTTTAAATTTATATAGCTTGAGTGGGCTTAATGATTAAGAACATGTGTTTCCTCCTAAGATATCATAAGTTTTAACCTGAAAGGAATTCCGTATGTACACCTTTGTAGACTTAAACAGTTAAATTGGTGCACAAAGAGGGTCCTTTGTCCCATAAACAAAAAAGTAACATACACTAAATTGGTGTCTAGCTTACCAATAACCTTAAAAATAAAAATTTTATTATAAAAGACAAAAAAAAATCTAAATTCAAATTCTAACCTTTGAAAAAAAATTTGCTAACAAATTTAGTAACTATTACATATATTTTATTAAACTTAAATTTCTTAATTTATATTACTTAAATGATTAAACTTAAATGTTGACACCTAAAGGAAAGAGTTATACGGGATTACAAGTTTTCGACACGCTTGATTGATATTAATCACAAATAATTTAAGATAAAAAAAATACCATTAAAAATAAACGACAGTTTATCTTTGTTTTAAAATTTAAAATTAAGAAAATGCATTTGTTGAAACGCCAATTTGGGAGGAGGATTATGTGTGGTTACCAATTAAGTGCAAACAATTTCAAATTGAAGGCGAGAAGAGGATTACGTGTGGTTACCAATTAAAGTGCAAACAATTTCAAATTGAAGGCAGGAAGAGGATTACGTGTGGTTACCAATTAAAGTGCAAACAATTTCAAATTGAAGGCGGAAAGAGGATTACGTGTGGTTACCAATTAAAGTGAAAACAATTTCAAAATGGAGATTGAATCTACCCCACTTCACTCAACTCCATATTCACCCTCTTCACCCAACTCCATATTTGCTCGACAGAGGGCAAAGAGAGAATATGAAGCAAATAACAACAACAGAAGGCATATATTCAATGAGTATATCTCCCTTAGCTGGAACTCTGGATATTTCCATTATGCGCGTTAGGCCCCTATTCCTTGCATATTTAGATGGATTTCCTATCATCAGACACAGAAAAATTGCTGATATCCCGACTAAAATTAGGTATTAGAAATTAACAAAATATTATAGGAAGCGTCTCGGGGGCGTATAAGGTTCGATCCTCGGACGCTGCACAAATTCAGGATTTCAAAGTCATTTTTTTTCAGTCAAATTGGGGAAGTAGGTCTCATGCGTGGATTTCAATGAGGGAATGTATCAGCTGGCTTGTCTGTATGTCTGTTAATCACTCTCGGTAGAAAGAAATAAAGTAAGCAACATTTTGTGAGTTTTTCAGAAAAATATCTGTCTCTGCAATGAAATAAAGATACAGGTATGATCATCTATTAAGATTTACATTTTCAACAAAATATAAGATTTTTATGGCTGTGAATTAGAGATAAAAGTTTTGATTGGCCCTATGATTCAAATTTCTGAGCGAATATGAGTTTTGTTCGTTTTAACATGCATGTATGCTTAGCTTGGTTTTTCCATTTCTGTAGCGTGGTGTAATTTTAGTTTATCATCTTCTTGACAGCATCCTTTTTTTAAGCCTGTCTGTGTGTGATAGATTTTTATGACTATCTAGCGACGTTCCATCAGTGTTGTGTGTGATAGATCCTCTATATTGTAGAGCCTCTGCTTCTGCTGATCTATAATTTTAACCAACAGAAGACTGGCTATCTGTGGTGTGTTTATCACTTTTGCTCCAAAATCATAATGTATTATTGAGTAACAGAAGTGAAAGAATTTCGGAGGTAAGGGATTGTATGTATAATAGCATGGTCTCGGGAAAACATCTATGTTTCACTGCAACTTGAGCAGGAGGAGGGAGATTCGCTGGTACTGATATTGATTGCTCTGCCCATTTTCCCAGTTAATCCCTTGTCATGTAGTCAAAACCAATCTGAAAGAATTCATATGACTGACCTGACAAAACTTAAAAGTCCTCCATCAATCACATCTCCTCATGATTTGTTTGGTCATACAACAATTATGGGAATTGTGAGGTGAAAAGGAAGATATGCCCATCATGACCACATATTGGAAAAGCCATAAATGCCATTTGAAACTAGTATGAATTCTGAAGGTTATAAGACCGATACCACATGGGGCACAAAGCATTCCAAGGAATGATCTAAACAGTAAAACCATTGCTGACAAAGTCAATCATTCCCTTCTATTTCATTAGAGCCTTCTATTTCATTAGAGCATGTCTGTGTATGATCTTATCCATGCTCTTTTTTTACTTTCTGACCTTGTTAGGGCTTTGAACTTGAATTGACATCTTTTTGACTCGTAATTATAAAAAATAGGCATATAACCAAAACTGTCCAAGGACACACCTTCTCTTTATCACTATCCTATGGCTCTAAATTTAGGGGTATAACCAAAGCTTGCAATCTTCAACTTTGATTTTCATAATGGAATTTTTAGTTGGGCTTTTCAAATTGGCCGAACCATTGAAAGAATATAATACATTTCCTGGTTTGTTAGAAAATCATTTAAATTAAGCACAATAAGCATTAATTTGATGTGTATCAGTTGCAGATGATAATAAATATTAAATATAAGTGTTGCAGATGAAAAAATCCATATTTAAATTATGTTATACTGATTATTTTTATAAACTTTTTTATTTGAAATTTTGGAATGTTTTGAGAATTAGGTTTTTTAATTTTTTACTTCTTCTTGAAAAAAGTTAGATTTTGATGTGTGATAGTTAGGATTCTTAAATAGGTTAGATTTTTTTTATGCAGAAGTTTATTTCTCATATACTTTGACAACTCCATGTTAAATTTTCCAATACAAAACTGTACACATACCAAACCAATACGATGCAATTATTTTCTACTATAACTCTACAAATTTTGTTATCCTTTCAGACTGCTCCATAAGTTATTAGAGTATTATAACCACAACATTGTCCAATTCTCTCCTCTCTCTGGAAAGAAACACTGGAATTGTTTTGGAGCTAAAACTAGTGAAGCATCATGAGACAGGATTGTGAAGTCAATGGGAATCTAGAGCAATACTTAAAGCAGTTTAAAATTTTGAGAAATAAATGTGTATATATTTTTTCTAGTGAAGGATCATGCAATAGGATTGTGAAGTCAATGGGGGATCTAGAGCAATGTTCAGAGCAGCTTAAAATATTGAGAAATAAATGTCTAATATTTTTGCTACTTTTTCATTGAGGATAGGATGGAATGAAAAAATTTCACATATAATTTCTCTATGTTAAATCAATTATTTCCATGAATAAATTATTTTATTAGAGTAGAACTTTTATGCCTGTTTTTCTTTCAAGTGTTTTTAAAATTTTTCTCTCGAGTGTGGACTTTGGCTTCTTTCCCTATTTTAATATCATATACATTTTCAAGCTCTAGGTAATGATAATGTAGCATAAGTAATGCAGATCTCTCTCAACCTATAGGTAGTATACTAAGTTCGATTCTTATGGCACTTTGTTATAGGCTATGCATGGTAAATTGAAAATTCCCCTAAGTAATCTACTCTCAGAATTTCGATCTATTTCTTGTGGTCTTGGAAAAAGTTGGTCTATTTTTTATAAATAGACCTTACATCCTCATATCGATTAAAGGCCAATCTAGTGGGCCTTCCATGCCTAGCTATTTGTTCATAGAGATAAAACCATTGGGACTTAATTGGTGAGGTGATTTCTTATTACATTTATAAGTATTTTATATTTTACAATTTGAGGTTAACAAGGAAGGGTCCATTAAAAATATCTCAGTTTACATGTGATAAATAGTACATGTATAACGAGCAATTTGTGAAGCTTAACTTGTGGTTTATAGGTGTTCACCAGCCCCAGCCCACAATTTATCTGAATTTTAACCTTACGTAACTAACATTTTCTTACTTTTAGAAAGTGACCCTAATTCCCAGTGCTTTTCACCCAAACAAAGGAGTGGAATCACTGACAGCTCTCGAAGATAATTTTTGAGAAAAATCATGTTTTTATTTTTAGATGTATCTAATTAATTTGTCAACAATGGGAGCGAAAGGAACTCATACAACAGTTTTTACTATACAACAAGATTATTCTATAAGAATGAAAAATAAATAGCAAAACCTAATTCATTTGCATATTCTCTTATGGTGGTCCCTTCACCAAAAGACATCAATGTATTATCTCTCATTGTAACCAATGGATTGAAGATATTTTTGGGCCATGTCAATTGAAGTCCCTGAAGTTTTCTAAGAAAAAAGTTGCCTACAAGCATTTGGTCATGTTAAAATGTGCTCACCAGGCCCCTCTTCAAATTATCGGAATGGTGTCCTTACTCTTTACCGAAACAGGTTGAACACTTTTTCCATTAGGTTACATGGATGGGAATCTTAAATTATATCAAATTTTCAAGTTTGAAGGGAACAATACTTACCGGAGTCAGACAAGCGTGCCATCTACCTTCAAAGTCCAGTCTCAAGTTAAATAGTCTTGTTTTACCAGGGCACTTCTCACAAGTTCCGTGGCCCATATATCAAAATATTGTCTTTACAACTTCATCTAAATGGATCATCAAAACAATACACTGATCAATATCCATACACAATAATGACGACTCAGAACAACTATCATTATTTTATGGATAGGCCGCTGCTTTGTACTATCTCTCTTTAACGTCATTATAGGAATTAAATGTTGGAAAAAATAAATATGACATGCCTATCAAATGTCATTATAGGAATTACATCTTGGATAGGGGTGTTTGTCAAGTTTAACCCCTGGTTCCAAGCTTTCGCCATAGTCTTCTTCAGGAGTAAATCCTCCTCTGCAAATGTCATTATATGAATTACATGTTGGATAGGTGCGCTTGTCAAATTTAACCCTTGGTTCCAAGCTTTCGCCATAGTCTTATTCGGGAGTAAATCCTCCTCTGCCATAGCCAGATGAGTCTTCAGGGGGAGGGGTTGGGCCAGATGAACATTGAATTTCTTTCATCAGTTCCAAGCTTCCACCATAGTCTTCTCCATGATTAAATTCCCTCCTACACCATATCCGGATGGATATTCAGAGGGAGGAGTTGGGCCAGATGAGCATTGAATTTTCTTCATCATATCTAACCTTTTGCCATAGTCTTCTCCGGGAATAAATCCTCCTTCGCCATAGCCGAATGAATATTCAGGGGGAGGAGTTGGGACAAATGAGCATTTAGGTGGAGGAGTTGGTGAGACCACTCTAGAACTATTCCATTTCCTTTGCACCGTGTAAAACAATAGCACAATCGCCGATACCAACCCTGATATGGCGAAAAGACCCCAGAAGTGTTGAACCTGAAGTTGACTGGTTCTCGACTGATCACTTATATTTTTGCTGCAATCATGGTCATAATAAGGCAACCATTGTTTACGCAATTTGTACAGTTTTCCATTTTCTGATAACTCTAGTATTCTACCCAGCCAAAACTAACGATATCTTGATCTTTCAATGGAACATGTTACTATTGGTTAGATAATTGGAGCATTTTCACAAATGAAAATCAATGTTCCTATTGCGAGAGGGTAACATGTAGAGACGAGTATCTAAGTGTGGAGGTACAAAAACATTATTATTTGTTGATCTATCTCAGTTCTTTCAGCGCCATGGAGAAACTGAGTGGGAAAAGTAAGTGCTGGTGTGACAACTGCTGCCATTTGCAAGATGCCAAGAAGAAGTTGAAGGTCAAATCTGCACCTCAAGTTCTCACTTGCCAGCTAAAAGGTTTCAAATACATAGTACATGAAGGTGAAATGGAGGGATTCAAGAAGTTGTTTTATCATGTTGCATTCCCCATGGAGTACATACTTCTAATTAACAATTGTGGAGATGGAGAAGCAGATGATTTTTTGTATTCTTCCTTTGATGTTGTGGTGCATGTGGGATGCACGGTTAATGATGGGAATTACATTTCTATAGTGAAGAGAGGTGACCAATGGCTCATGTTTTATGATGAGAAGGTGATAAACATCACAGCCACTGCTTCAAAGTAGCTTGTAGAGGATCCATGTGGTTGAGAAAGAGTGAAGGTAGAAGCCAAACTTCCAGCCACACCCCAAGAAATATCCTGTGATTTAGCACCTAAAACATAACGGTTTGCTCTAGTAAAATATTATATGGACATGTTGAAGTAGAGTGTTATGAGAATCTATATTTGAATTCAACGTGGACTCAAGCAATGGATGGTACTCTAGGCATTGCAAGGTATTTTCCTCATTATAATGTAAAAATGAATAATTATGGAAAACAAGGTTTAGTAATGACCACAACCGAAGCGACACAACTTTTCACTCCCTGCAAACTCTCGGTGGAGGATTTATCAAATCATCAACAACAATCAGCGCCTTTGGGATCAGTCTGGAATCATGTAGGAACTTGGGACGAAATAAATTTAAGCACCTGGGCCAACAGTAGGATAAAGGAGTTTCTCATTGATTTAGGTTCTTTAGAATTCGACATTTGTAAAGATAATATTTTGAAGGTCTCAAGCTACGTAGGTGAAGTATTGATGGTGACAGTGCGCAACAAGAAGCAAATTTGTGGCTCTTACTCGATGGACTTGATGTTTCAATGGGATTGGTTAATTGAAGAAAAAATGAAGCAAATTTTGGGCACTTTAAATATTCCATAGGCTTCTTCTGGTGATTTGAAAGATATGTAGTTGAACGTGGCTTTGAATACAGACCAATGAATCCCATACTTGAAAATAAGTACACTTATTCGATATCTTATGTCCTTCTTGTCTCCCATTCAGGATCTTGAATCTTTGGATTTCTTTCAATCTTCAAGCCAAGAGACAATTAGTATGGATGATAAATATTTAGTGCAGTTAGGTGTAATGATTTGTGGCCAGGAAGTTCTGAAATTAACTGAATTATGTTTGAAACTTGTGAAGTTGGTTATCCAACCTTGATTAGGAACGATTACTTTGGACAATTTTTATCAGGGTTTATGTAAGGAGGGCCTTGTACTTGGAGCTTTGATGGAAATTGCAAGAAGGATATTTTTTAAGGTTGGTACAGAGGTAGAAAAATCAGAGTCTTATTGTTTAAAACTTTGTTTCTTCCATCTCGATGGAGACCCTTTTACTCTTCTCTCAGTTTACAAGAAGTGGGAGGATAAACGAAAATTCGGAAGGAAGAAATGGTGCTGGGAAAATAACATTAATGCCAAATCCATGGTAAGATGTAAAGATGATATCATAAAAACTTCAAGTTGTCTCTTGAAGAGCTTCCGTGGAAAGAATAATTACAATTTGCATTCCCTTGTTGCTACAATTCAACAAACTTGCAACATCTACCGGCTTGGTATAGAGGTAGACCATCATAAAAGAGAAATCCAATCTTTTTAGATATAGAGAAAATACACCAGGAATTTGAGAGGATGGAAGATGTATTAAACAATGAAATGCGAGTGGGTGCTAAAATAATCACTGACACAAAGCGCATTGAACTATACATTGTGTTTGGACATAATTCTCATGTAACAAGAGAAAATATTGGCATTCTATGTAATGGGAAGTTTTATTATGAGGTGAATGTGGAAGAAGACGCTGAGTTTTTAAAGCTTGTCATTTATAAACACTTATTCTCTCATGTTGACATGTCCAAAAGTTATTCATCTAACAAGTTAAATGATGGTCTCTATGGGATAGGCTATTATGAATCTTTAGGAAATGTGAACTTAAAGAGATTCTTATTATTTTTCTATTGGAAAGCTAGCGACTGTTAGCTTTCCTTCTAGCATAAGCATGTGTGCAGTCGCTAGAAGAAAAATTCTTATGCTACAAGTAAAGCTAGCAATCATTGGCTTTCCTTGATCTTTTGCCATGTGTTTATTTCAAAATAGAGCACATGGAACAAGCTACAGGTATAAGCTAGCAACCACCAATCACCATGGACAAGATTTTTCTATTGGAAACCTAGCGACTGCTAGCTTTCCTTCTAGCATAAGTATGTGTTATTATCCTAGAAGGAAATGCTTATGTTAGAAGGAAAGCTAGCAGTCGCTAGCTTTCCTTGATCTTGTGCCATGTGCTTATTTGAAAATAGAGTACATGATACAAGTTCAAAGTATAAGCTAGCAACCACCAATCACCATGCCTAGGGTTTTTCTATTGGAAAGCTAGCGACTGCTAGCTTTCCTTCTAACATAAGCATGTGTTCCATGCTAAAAGGAAATGCATTTGCTAGAAGGAAAGGTAGCATTCATTAAAAATAGAGTACATGGCACAAGCTCAAGGTATAAGCTAACAACCACCAATCACCATGGACAGGGTTTTTGTATTGGAAAGATAGCGACTGTTAGCTTTCCTTCTTGCATAAGCATGTGTGTTTATGATAGAAGGAAATTCTTATGCTACAAGGAAAGCTAGCAGTCGCTAGCTTTCTTTGATCTGTTGCCATGTTCTTATTTCAAAATAGAGCACATGGCACAAGCTCAAAGTATAATCTAGCAACCACCAATCACCATGGACAGGAATTTTCTATTGGAAAGCTAGCGATTGCTAGCTTTCCTTCTAGCATAAGTATGTGTTATTATACTAGAAGGAAATGCTTATGTTAGGAGGAAAGCTAGAAGTCGCTAGATTTCCTTGATATTGTGCCATGTGTTTATTTCAAAATAGAGCACATGGCGCAAGCTGAAGGTATAAGCTAGCAACCACCAATCACCATGGACAGTGTTATCAATTGGAAAGCTAACGACTGCTAGCTTTCCTTCATGGCTAGAGTTTTTCTATTAGAAAGCTAGCAATTGTTATCTTTTCATCTAGCATATGCACATGTGTGCTTATGCTAGAAGGAAATGCTTATGCTAGAAAAAAAGCTAGCATCCGCTAGCTTTCCTTTATCTTGTGCCATGTGCTTCTTTCAAAATAGAGCACATGGCACAAGCTCAAGGTATAAGCTAGCAACCACCAATCACCATGGCTAGGGTTTTTCTATTGGAAAGCTAGCGACTGATAACTTTCCTTCTAGCATAAGAATGTGTGGTTATGCCAGAAGGAAATGCTTATGCTAGCTTTTCTTGATCTTGTTCCGTGTTCTTCTTTCAAAATAGATCACATGGCACAAGATCAATGTATAACCTATCAACCACCAATCACCATGCCCAGGGTTTTTTTATTAGAAATCTAGCGATTGCTAGCTTTCCAATAACATAAGCATGTGTGCTTATTCTATGTAATATGAAGTTTTATTATGAGGTGAATGTGGAAGAAGACGCTGAGTTTTTAAAGCTTGTCATTTATAAGCACTTATTCTCTCATGTTGACATGTCCAAAAGTTATTCATCTAACAAGTTAAATGATGGTCTCTATGCGATAGGCTATTATGAATCTTTAGGAAATGTGAACTTAAAGAGATTCTTATTATTTTTCTATTGGAAAGCTAGCGACTGCTAGCTTTCCTTCTAGCATAAGCATGTGTGCAGTTGCTAGAAGAAAAATTCTTATGCTACAAGTAAAGCTAGCGGTCGTTGGCTTTCCTTGATCTTTTGTCACGTGTTTATTTCAAAATAGAGCACATGGCACAAGCTCAAGGTATAAGCTAGAAACCACCAATCACCATGGACAAGATTTTTCTATTGGAAAGCTAGCGACTGCTAGCTTTCTTTCTAGCATAAGTATGTGTTATTATCCTAGAAGGAAATGCTTATGCTAGAAGGAAAGCTAGCAGTCGCTAGCTTTCCTTGATCTTGTGCCATGTGCTTATTTGAAAATATAGTACATGATACAAGTTGAAAGTATAAGCTAGCAACCACCGATCACCATGCCAAGGGTTTTTCTATTGGAAAGCTAGCAACTGCTAGCTTTCTTTCTAACATAAGCATGTGTGTCATGCTAATAGGAAATGCATTTGCTAGAAGGAAAGGTAGCATTCTTTAAAAATAGAGTACATGGCACAAGCTCAAGGTATAAGCTAACAACCACCAATCACCATGGACAGGGTTTTTGTATTGGAAAGATAGCGACTGTTAGCTTTCCTTCTTGCATAAGCATGTGTGTTTATGATAGAAGGAAATTCTTATGCTACAAGAAAAGCTAGCAGTCGCTAGCTTTCTTTGATCTGTTGCCATGTTCTTATTTCAAAATAGAGCACATGGCACAAGCTCAAAGTATAACCTAGCAACCACCAATCACCATGGACAGGATTTTTCTATTGGAAAGCTAGCGACTGCTAGCTTTCCTTCTAGCATAAGTATATATTATTATCCTAAAAGGAAATGCTTATGCTAGGAGGAAAGCTAGCAGTCGCTAGCTTTCCTTGATCTTGTGCCATGTGTTTATTTCAAAATAGAGCACATGGTGCAAGCTGAAGGTATAAGCTAGCAACCACCAATCACCATGGACAGTGTTATCAATTGGAAAGCTAACGACTGGTAGGTTTCCTCCATGGCTAGAGTTTTTCTATTAGAAAGCTAGCAATTGTTATCTTTCCTTATAGCATAAGCACATGCGTGCTTATTCTAGAAGGAAATGCTTATGCTAGAAAAAAAGCTAGAAGTCGCTAGCTTTCCTTTATCTTGTGCCATGTGCTTCTTTAAAAATAGAGCACATGGCACAAGCTCAAGGTATAAGATAGCAACCACCAATCACCATGGCAAGGGTTTTTCTATTGGAAAGCTAGCGACTGATAACTTTCCTTCTAGCATAAGAATGTGTGGTTATGCCAGAAGGAAATTCTTATGCTAGCTTTCCTTAATCTTGTTCTGTGTTCTTCTTTCAAAATAGAGCACATGGCACAAGATCAACGTATAACCTATCAACCACCAATCACCATGTCCAGGTTTTTTTTATTGGAAAGCTAGCGATTGCTAGCTTTCCAATAACATAATCATGTGTGCTTATTCTATGTAATGGGAAGTTTTATTATGAGGCCAATGTGGAAGAAGACGCTGAGTTTTTAAATCTTGTCATTTATAAACACTTATTCTCTCATGTTGACATGTCCAAAAGTTATTCATCTAACAAGTTAAATGATGGTCTCTATGGGATAGGCTATTATGAATCTTTAGGAAATGTGTACTTAAAGAGATTCTTATTATTTTTCTATTGGAAAGCTAGCGACTGCTAGCTTTCCTTCTAGCATAAGCATGTGTGCAGTCGCTAGAAGAAAAATTCTTATGCTACAATTAAAGCTAGCGGTCGCTGGCTTTCCTTGATCTTTTGTCATGTGTTTATTTCAAAATAGAGCACATGGCACAAGCTCAAGGTATAAGCTAGAAACCACCAATCACCATGGACAATATTTTTCTATTGGAAAGCTAGCGACTGCTAGCTTTCTTTCTAGCATAAGTATGTGTTATTATCCTAGAAGGAAATGCTTATGCTAGAAGGAAAGCTAGCAGTCGCTAGCTTTCCTTGATATTGTGCCATGAGCTTATTTGAAAATAAAGTACACGATACAAGTTCAAAGTATAAGCTAGCAACCACCAATCACCATGCCCAGGGTTTTTCTATTGGAAAGCTAGCGACTGCTAGCTTTCTTTCTAACATAAGCATGTGTGTCATGATAAAAGGAAATGCATTTTCTAGAAGGAAAGGTAGCATTCGTTAAAAATAGATTACATGGCACAAGCTCAAGTTATAAACTAACAACCACGAATCACCATGGACGGGGTTTTTGTATTGGAAAGATAGCGACTGTTAGCTTTCCTTCTTGCATAAGCATGTGTGTTTATGATAGAAGGAAATTCTTATGCTACAAGGAAAGCTAGCAGTCACTAGCTTTCGTTGATCTGTTGCCGTGTTCTTATTTCAAAATAGAGCACATGGCACAAGCTCAAAGTATAATCTAGCAACCACCAATCACCATGGACATGATTTTTCTATTGAAAAGCTAGCCACTGCTAGCTTTCCTTCTAGCATAAGTATATGTTATTATCCTAGAAGGAAATGCTTATGCTAGGAGGAAAGATAGCAGTCACTAGCTTTGCTTGATCTTGTGCCATGTGTTTATTTCAAAATAGAGCACATGGCGCAAGCTAAAGGTATAAGCTAGCAACCACCAATCACCATGGAGAGTGTTATCAATTGCAAAGCTAACGACTACTAGCTTTCCTTCATGGCTAGAGTTTTTCTATTAGAAAGCTAGCAATTGTTATCTTTCCTTCTAGCATAAGCACATGTGTGCTTATGCTAGAAGGAAATGCTTATGCTAGAAAGAAAGCTAGAAGTCACTAGCTTTCCTTTATCTTCTGCCATGTGCTTCTTTCAAAATAGAGCACATGGCATAAGCTCAAGGTATAAGATAGCAACCACCAATCACCATGGCGAGGGTTTTTCTATTGGAAAGCTAGCGACTGATAACTTTTCTTCTAGCATAAGAATGTGTGGTTATGCTAGAAGGAAATGCGTATGCTAGCTTTCCTTAATCTTGTTCTGTGTTCTTCTTTCAAAATGGAGCACATGGCACAAGATCAACGTATAACCTATCAACCACCAATCACCATGCCCAGGGTTTTTTTATTGGAAAGCTAGCGATTGCTAGCTTTCCAATAACATAAGCATGTGTTCTTATTCTATGTCATGGGAAGTTTTATTATGAGGTGAATGTGGAAGAAGACGCTGAGTTTTTAAAGCTTGTCATTTATAAACACTTATTCTCTCATGTTGACATGTCCAAAAGTTATTCATCTAACAAGTTAAATGATGGTCTTTATGGGATAGGCTATTATGAATCTTTAGGAAATGTGAACTTAAAGAGATTCTTATTATTTTTCTATTGGAAAGCTAGCGACTACTAGATTTCCTTCTACCATAAGCATGTGTGCAGTCGCTAGAAGAAAAATTCTTATGCTACAATTAAAGCTAGCGGTCACTGGCTTTCCTTGATCTTTTGTCATGTGTTTATTTCAAAATAGAGCACATGGCACAAGCTCAAGGTATAAGCTAGAAACCACCAATCACCATGGACAAGATTTTTCTATTGGAAAGCTAGCGACTGCTAGCTTTCTTTCTAGCATAAGTATGTGTTACTATCCTAGAAGGAAATTCTTATGCTAGAAGGAAAGCGAGCAGTCGCTAGCTTTCCTTGATCTTGTGCCATGTGCTTATTTGAAAATAGAGTACACGATACAAGTTCAAAGTATAAGCTAGCAACCACCAATCACCATGCCCAGGGTTTTTCTATTGGAAAGCTAGCGACTGCTAGCTTTCTTTCTAACATAAGCATGTGTGTCATGATAAAAGGAAATGCATTTTCTAGAAGGAAAGGTAGCTTTCGTTAAAAATAGAGTACATGGCACAAGCTCAAGGTATAAACTAACAACCACCAATCACCATGGATGGGGTTTTTGTATTGGAAAAATAGCGAATGTTAGCTTTCCTTCTTGCATAAGCATGTGTGTTTATGATATAAGGAAATTCTTATGCTACAAAGAAAGCTAGCACTCGCTAGCTTTCTTTGATCTGTTGCCATGTTCTTATTTCAAAATAGAGCACATGGAACAAGCTCAAAGTACAATCTAGCAACCACCAATCACCATGGACAGGATTTTTCTATTGGAAAGCTAGCGACTGCTAGCTTTCCTTCTAGCATAAGTATGTGTTATTATCCTAGAAGGAAATGCTTATGCTAGGAGGAAAGCTAGAATTCTCTAGCTTTCCTTGATCTTGTGCCATGTGTTTATTTCAAAATAGAGCACATGGCGCAAGCTGAAGGTATAAGCTAGCAACCACCAATCACCATGGACAGTGTTATCAATTGGAAAGCTAACGACTTCTAGCTTTCCTTCATGGCTAGAGTTTTTATATTAGAATGCTAGCAATTGTTATCTTTCCTTCTAGCATAAGCACATGTGTGCTTATTCTAGAAGGAAATGCTTATTCTAGAAAGAAAGCTAGCAGTCGCTAGCTTTCCTTTATCTTGTGCCATGTGTTTCTTTCAAAATAGAGCACATGGCACAAGCTCAAGGTATAAGTTAGCAACCACCAATCACCATGGCTAGGGTTTTTCTATTGGAAAGATAGCGACTGATAACTTTCCTTCTAGCATAATAATGTGTGGTTATGCCAGAAGGAAATGCTTATGCTAGCTTTCCTTGATCTTGTTCCGTGTTCTTCTTTCAAAATAGAGCACATGGAACAAGATCAACGTATAACCTATCAACCACCAATCACCATGTCCAGGGTTTTTTTATTGGAAAGCTAGTGATTGCTATCTTTCCAAATACATAAGCATGTGTGCTTATGCTAGAAGGAAATGCTTATTCTAGAAGGAAATATAGCAGTCGCTAGCTTTCCTTGATCCTGTGCCACGTGTTTATTTCAAAATAGAGTACATGACACAAGCTCTAGGTATAAGCTAGCAACCACCAATCACCTTGCCCAAGGTTTTTCTATTGGAAAGCTAGCCACTACTAGCTTTCCATCTAGCATAAGCATGTGTGCTTATGCTAGAAGGAAATGCTTATGTTAGAAGGAAAGCGAGCAGTCGCTAGCTTTCCTTGATCTTGTGCCATGTGCTTATTTCAAAATAGAGGACATGGCACAAGATTACGGTATAAGTTAGCAACCACCAATCACCATGGATAGGGTTTTTCTATTGGAAAGCTAGTGATTGATAACTTTCCTTCTAGCATTAGCATGTGTGCTTATGCTAGAAGGAAATGCTTATGTTAGAAAGAAAGCTAGCAGTTTCTAGATTTTTTTGATCTTGTGTCATGTGTTTCTTTCAAAATAGAGCACATGGGATAAGCTCAAGGTATAAGCTAGCAACCACCAATCACCATGCCCAGGGTTTCTCTATTAGAAAGCTAGCGACTACTAGCTTTCATTCTAGCATAAATATGTGTGCTTATGCTAAAAGGAAATGCTTAGGCTAGAACGAAAGCTAGGAGTCACTAGCTTTCCTTGATTTTGTGCCATGTGCTTATTTCAAAATAAAGTACATGGCACAAGACCAAGGTATAACCTAGCAACCACCAATCACCATGCCCAGGGTTTTTATTCTGGAAAGATAATGAGTGCTAGCTTTTCTTCTAGCATAAGCATGTGTGCTTATGCTAGAAGGAAATGTTTATGCTATAAGGAAAGCTAGTAGTCGCTATGTATTAGTAGTCGTTAAGCTAGGAGTCGCTTATAATTCCACAAACTTCTACTATGTATTAGTATACTAATAGTGGCATCAAGTACCATTGCTTGAGATTTTGTATTACTCTAGTTCCATATAGATGTTATTCCTCACTAGTCCACAATATAGGTTTAGATGACACCAAATAACTATTTTCGAGAGTACTTAAAATAGGGATGACTCCAATCAAGGATATTTGAATTTACTTTGAACAATTGATACAAAAAATGAATCTTAGTGAGCCATGATTATACAAACTTGCATGATCAATCATGGTTGGATTCAAACCTACTTAATAACTGCCTTCAATACTATTACAAGTTACATGATTATACAAACTTGCATGATTAATCATGGTTGGATTCCAACCTACTTAATAACTACCTTCAATACTATTACAAGTTCTTAAGTATGGAAAATTTTTAAACATTTTTACAAGTTTTTCTAAGAATAGTTTTGTGTTTGTATTAAGATTATATACATTGATAACTGATCTTGTTTGGATTGTGCTTTGTAGCTCCATCATAATTTATATGTAAAGTCCCTTTGGCAGTGGGGACTAAATGGTGGGGAACAATGTTTAATTTGCACAACAAAATGATGCCATACCCTTTTTA
>LPNX010280247.1:24192-34534 GCA_001517045.1 Pseudotsuga menziesii
TTCGTTTTTTGAAAACTCAATCTTGTTGAAGTTCTAAATTCTAGATCCGTACTCGACAATACATATAAAGGGAAGAAAATAAAATAGAGTATGACCTAGTTTTCCATGTTGTTGCTTGTGTATATGTTACTAATTGTTTTTCTAGTCAATATTCTAAATATGATTAGGGGTAGTGTCCTCATCCACAGGTTCAATATTACAGTGACTATATGAGCTAATAATTTTTCATGGTATTAGAGGTTTCAGCCAATTCCTAGGCATTTCCATTTCTTGTTGTTTCTTGAAGTTGAGAAAAAATCCCCATGTTCTAGCCACCCATTATCAAGATTGGGAATTAATAAGTTACTATGCCAATACATAAATTTGTTACAGTAACAAACACATTGACTGCTATATCATTAAATAACTTTGTAGGTCACTGTAAAATGGAGACAATCTCTTACTAATATGGTAATTCAACACATGCACAATATATGCTTTATCAAATTATAAATAAAATGGTTAATAATTTCAACATACAAATAATGCCATTAGATAACTTAATAGGTCATAAATTTCTTGCAACATCTATTGTTCATGAGATGAGGTAAACCTTGATCAACTCAAATATTAATACAAATTAAAAAATTATAATAATAAAATAATGTAAGGAATCTAAGTTTAATATTAGGAAGATATGCTTCAACTTTATATAAATTTGATTTTATATAGCTTATATTGATAATATTATAAAAAAATGGTGAATATAAAGATTGAAATGAGTGAATTAAGTAATTTTTTGGTGTTTCATTTTTTGAAAACTCAATCTTGTTGAAGTTCTAAATTCTAGATCCCTTGTATAATTCCAAATTTAATGAAATATGTGTTTGTGGTAGGGCATCTCGCCAAAGTGGAACTTCTCCAGCTCCTCTATGAATTCACCAGCTTGATTTACCTTAGTGAACCTGTAGCTTCCTAGTATGAAGGGCAAGGGAGGATAAGCAGTCTTCTTATGCTCGAACAGGAATTTGCCTATTTTATCCAAGAATACTTGTCTGACTGCCTCCCTATGGACAATGTAATCAGTTGCGTATTTTGGTAGTAGGGAAGGTTCTCTCGAGCCTCCAAACATCCTGTAGTACATGCCATGTTCAGTTAAATAGTAGTCTGCATACTCTTGTATCACTTGCGTGGCCTCCTCTGACATACAATCACACTCTTTCCAGAAAATGAATGTATGTAGTGGCATAATGAAGTGTTCACAGACTTCTCTGTAATGGCTGTGGTACTGGTGTGCCCACAATGGTCTATAAGCAGCATAGACAGGCATTCTTTCCCGGTCCCAGATGTACCTGAGACCAGGGAAAGGATGGTTGCATAATATACAGTCTATGAGTATTGAACTCATATAAAATTCAGACCTTTTTTGGGCCTCTCCTCCCAAGGCTGAGGCCAAGAAAGAAGAGAGATTGTTTGAGACAAGGTTGGCCCAGTTGAAAATTGTCCCCTGGGTTGCAACATAAAAAATGATAGGTATCCATTCTAGTTTGAAAAGCCTGCCATGAGCTCTTCCAAATATTTTGTTGAGCATCAAGGCTATGAATCTGTATGGAACTCTTAAACTTCCAGTATCATATTCTCCTGTTACTCTGTTCCTGAAATGTTTTCCAGTCAACATCATTATTTTCATGGTTTCTGTCAAGTCCATCCTAATGTTGTTTAACCAGTCATCAGATAAGAAGATTTGGGCTTCTGGCAGGTGGTAGGCCAGCGCTATATGCAACATAACACTGTTTGTTAACATCTCCTAGAATCATTGTTGTGACATCTTCCCGAGGCAGAATCCACCCAATCACTTCAGAGCATGGGAATAGCTCTGGTTTGGTGGCTACCTTCATCAGTGCAGATCTTTCAATGTTAGCGTATATGGATTCTTCCTCCAATCCTATGTCAGGAACTTCTGTTCGGGTAATCAGTCTATAGATTCCCCCCCACTGGTATTCAGGTTCAACGCCAGAGATGCACTTCATGTCCTGGTGGATGTATTCTGTCTTAGTTACAACTTCTACTTCTGGCTCTTCCCCGACCAGAGGGGTCTTCTTCTTTTGTCTCTTTGACATGGTGAGATCTTCCTGTCATAAAATTGTAACATTAAGCTCCCTTGGCTGAGTGGCCAACTTGTATAAATTACTGTGCAATGTGTTATTTCTCCTATGTTTAATATGATAACGATCAGTTAATGAAGCAAATGTATGCATGTATAGCCTGAGATAGTCTAACCAATAGAACTATGATAACCAAATGTACAGTATTCAGTGACTTAATTTATGTCTACCATGATGGAAACTAGCTGTGTGCAATAAACTGTGCATGCTACCATTACTTGCCAATATAAAACATTAACAATATAATCCAGCAGGAATGAAATCTACATAAGATTGAAGAAGACTCATGTAGGTCATGAGAAAAACATTCATACTGACACAACCAAAACCTCCATCTGTCATGTTCGGGTGATTGTATCGCTTCGCTACACGGGACATGCAGGGGAAAAATACATGCGATTTCAACAGTGTTCATGCCCACATGCTCAAGTTCAACAAACTAAAAACCACGGCATATCCCTTTCAACCGGCTAGGGTTTCAGACGATTGTGCGCGGAACGGCGTGACAAAACAGCTATTTGGGGATGCAGGAAAAATGAAGGTCGCAAGGGCAATGGGAACCATCAGATACTTCAAGAAAATCACACAGAACCCCCCTTGCACAATCATCACCACCCGATGCAGCTTGGTGCAGACGGTGTGACGACCGTCTGCACCCAACCCCCATTCCCTATGCACGGGGATTCGCAAACAAAAGGCTGCTGGCCAAAATACTACTTCGCGGGTTAAAAAATCCTCCCCCGCTGACTGGGGACAGTAAAACCCCCAAAACTCTTCAATATATAGGTGCAACCACGGGGTGAAAAGAAACAATCCTGAAAACCCTAACCGCAACAAACATTAACGCAATGCTTCGAATAGAATGGGATAGGGAAAATGAAACCTACCTGGCAATGAAAAGTAACCGACGTGTATGACAGGATGAAGACGGTTGGCTCCTACAGCTGCCACCTAGACGTGGGTACACCGACAGCGGGGTTTGAACAAGCTCGAGAGGTCGACAACGCGGTGGGAGAGAATAATCACGACAGTTCAAACGCAAACGATAGAATAATCCAATGCACCTGGACCCCATATATACAAGCGGTCGACACGTGCGGTGGGAAATAGATCTGATGGCGAACCACCTTTGGGTCAGAAGTTTAAAGCCAACTTCCTTCCGCAACGGCAGATGGCCAGAGCATTAATCCATCCGCGGAAATATGCATGGTGGCAAAACTAACAATCGCACGTCGGACAACTTTTGAATTGGAGGCTAAAAGCCTACTTTGCTCCGCAACGGCGGAAGGCCGAACCAAAAATCCTTCCGCAACGGTGGGGATAACCGGGAGGAAAACCTAAATCGGACGAAAACGTTTGACATATCGGCAAGCCTGGAACTTCCCTCGTCCGCAACGGTGGAAATGTAAAGCCTCCCACCATCCGCAACGAGACCTAAGCCGGAAGCAACAATACTTAAAGGCTCGAAAAGTTTAAAACTTTGGAAGCTGTAATGATGGACAAATAAAGGACTTCGGGCAAGAGACTAAAGCCTAACGCGTCGGCTGGCAAATTGCTTTATACATCGGGCGTTAAACCTCTTTGGGAGCTGCAACGGCGGAAGAAATTATGAGAAAAACTTCCGATGCAAAACCACAAAACATCCGACGTGAAAACAAAGAAATCAGAAAAATAATGGAAGTCAACCGAAAATCTATCCGCAACGGCAGAAGAAGAAGTGACAATGGTTCCGATGCAAAACCAAAACCCAACCGATTTAGCCAACCAAATCGAGAGAAAAGTAGAAGTTAAAACTAAACATCCATCCGCAACGGAGGGGAAAGAAACGATAAGTCTTTCCGATCTAAACCCAAAAATCAGCCGATGCGAGAGACCGATAGATCGAAAGACAAAAAATGCATTTCCTTCCGCAACGGCGGAAGACCAAAACGAAGATTCACCCGCAACAACGGAAGATCAAAACAAAATACCTTCCGATTCAAGTATGCTTCAAACACAATTAAAGGCAAATGATGAAGGTTTGATCAGTCATTGAAATTCTTAATCATTTTAGAAAATTGAAAAACAGCTGTAGATCAATCCAAGCATAAGCAAGTCTTTCTGAAACGTTCTCGAACCAAATCCAAGAAGACAATCAAACTAATTCAAGCAAAAGGAGGGTCCTAAATTTTTTTGGAATTTTGGGAAATTTGTTGCAGCTGCAACAATTGGCGACTACGTGGTGAACTCCAGATTTCTGAATTAACTCCTTCCCAGTGCAAGACTGTCTGAATAAGAGTTGAAATATTCTAGATGTTTGTATCCCTGGGCTGGCCAACTTAAGCATTTAAACCATTGAGAAGTAGTCTATTCTTTGGGAAATGGTAACATCAGAAATATTGCAAGTCTGAATAACTCTTTTGAGGCCAAATAAATGAGGTTTATTTTTCCTGTCCTTAGGTAGTTTCTAGCTTGGACACCACAAGATTGTAACAGATAATAAACAGTATTATCCTTTTGTTCCTCATTCCCATGCCAACTGCACTTTTGTGCCTTTTGAACCTTAGTTATTTTGATATGAGTCCTCCTGCATGCCTTTCTTACTGAATTTTAATTCAGAATCCTCTATCCCATAGTGTCCTTTTGTGTGAACAGTGTACTTGATATTTCAGTTCACGGACAAAGAGGATCTTGTGGCAATTTAGTACTTCATGCTTTGATACTTTTCTTTGATATGTATTGTTTTTATTTAAGGAGGTTTGAATCTTGATAGCTTTTAGCTTTGCTGAAATTATGGCATGGGATCATTTATATATGATATACTATTTACTCTGCTTCCTTTCCGTGGGTCTTTTGTTGTCACCCCCTTGGATATTTAAGATGTGAAATGGATGGAGCCTCGAAATAGTATTCCAGACCTCTTTTACTTCTGAGTTATTTATAGGGGTTAAGTAAGACTTCAATGAATGCATTACCAGTTAGGAACACTGCTACTAGAAGACAGTCTATACTTTAAAGCACAGTCTTTTGCTCAAGATTTCAGTTAATAAAGAACCCTGATGTTTCCATTGCAACCAAAAGTTTGCCTCTTTATTCAAAACCAAAAAAAAAATGCTAGCGAAGCAATAAAAGAAAACAAAATCAAATCAAATAATCAAAAGAAAAATCATGAAAGCATTAAAAAACACAAAACAATTTATTTATGTACAAAGCAAAAAAGAAAGAAAAAATTCGCCCACTCCTGAAAAAATTCAAATCCAGAGAGCTAAAGGGTGGGCTGGATCATAGACATGAGATATCTAACCATGGTCTAGCTGGGCTATTTTTGAAACTTAACACATGTCTACTATCCTACAATCGTCTCTTACAGCCTGAAAAAATTGAAGGAGCTCAGGTTGAGTGTTAGTCATAGAACTGGCTGTTGATGTATATGTAACTTCGGAATGTATTCTTCTATGTATTTTATATATTGTCGGGAGTGCATCTTACTGTTTTGGGGTCTTACATCTTGTGGTGATTCTATCTTTGAGGAAGTTGTGGGGTTTTCTCCATTTATGGTTTCCCTAATCAAAGACTCTTTGTGTCTCTTGTCTCTTGTGATGTTCTTATGTTATTGTTGTGCTTGTTATTCTCTCAGTGAAATGATCCTAACATAATGCTAGCTTAAATGTTGAAAAACTAACATCGTATCAGAGCTAACCTAAGAAGAAGACACTGTGCAGCTATGGGAACAAGGGATTCCTATTTTGTGGACCTTCCTCCACATATTTTCAGCAAAAGTAAGGTGGAACAACTCTCCTCCTTAGGGTGCATCTTTCTGTCGAAGCGGAATTCGATTTCGAGCATTTTCAGTTTCGACGTGGAAATTAGGGATTTCTACAGAAGAGGAATTTTTGAGTGAGACCAACATAGGATTTTTCTCCTAATCAAAACCTAAGTTTAGAGACCTGGATCAAGAAATTTGGTTTGGTGAAACTCTGGGAAATTCAAACCCTAGTTTGACCCTGAGCTAGGAAAAACCCTAAATACTAAAACTGCTAAGTTTTGGTATAGTCGCTATGTTCCAAGTTTGGCGAAGTATCAGAAGCTGAAAATTTTAGGGTCTGAAGATAAAATCATTATGAATCCTGTTTCCAAAAATAAGACTAATAATCACTGTATTGCAGGAGATATGATCTCTCCAAGTTAGGGTTCCAGCCTCTTCCAGAATTCATCCCTAAACAGGACATCTGGGGAGATCTGCAATATCTTGGGCTACAGAGGTCCAAATGGAATTTCTAAAGATGTTCCAAAAAAGGGAACAAAAATTACTTTTGGTGGTCTGAATATAAGACTCAGTATATGAACCAGTGACACGTGGCATGCCATACAACTTTGCTGTTCTGAATAGTCCTGTAATAGGTCACCTTGGGAAAAGGATCATAAATCCCAAATGGTGAAACCAATTCTGATTCAACCTATGGTATTGGATCACGGACATGAGAGGTTACCTCAATACAAAATTTCAGACACAGAGGATCAGTAATTTTGGAGATATCATATAAAGAGTAACAAGAATTTCTGCAGAAGAAATTGGAAAATTAGGGCTTCCTGTTTCGGGAGCTTCCCTCCACTGTTTTCAGAAAAGGAGTACATTGGACAGCTCCATTTGAAGAGATCTATCTATTTATCCAATAATATCTGAAAGATTCCAAGTTTTGAAAATTAGGGTTTCTGTGACAAACCCGAGATCAACGAACTCCGGGACAAGGACGGACACCTCAAATCAGTAACATCTAATCCTTTGCTATTTTCATTTGAGGTTCTCATTTCAAAGTGATCTATCACATCAGCTTGATGATAATCTGGGTGAAGTTGACAACTTCCAAGCCTAGAATCATATGATCTCTTTGAAGAAAATGGATTGGACACCTACATGAGTATAAAGGTTCCCGTTTCAGAGGGAGACGAGGTTAGAAGTCTTTCACAAGAAGAACTTGGTCAAGGCCAAAGACGACATCATGCTCATGCTACAGAGGATGATGAACCATCCAAAAAGAGATCCAGATATGAAAGTGAAGATTCTTCAAATGAGGATGAATATGTCACAGGTAACATTACTCATGGAAGTGATGATTGGCTTATAGACAGTGGGGATTCCAAACATATGACGGGATTCAAGAAATACTTTGTAAGACTGTTAGAACATGAATCACCTCACAAGATGAAACTAGGAGATGACTACCAATATCCAATAAAAGGTAGTGGGGAATCTTCATACAAGCTAGACTCTCGTAAGTCTCTAACAATGAAAGAAGTATTGTTTGTTTCAGGACTCAAGAAGAACCTTCTCCGCATTTTAGCATTGATGCAAAAGGAATGCGGGTTGCATTCATAGATGGTCAAGCCATCATGTGGCCAAAAGGAAAGACTATCGATGATGCGGTAGTGATTGGAGAACAAGAAGGAGGCTTGTACAAATTGAAGGACCATCCAGAACAAGCCTTGATCCATGACATAGTAGATCCAAATGAGCTTTGGCATAGAATGCTTGCACATGTGCATTACAGAGCACTACCTATTGCAAGCAAAGCTCACTACTAGATTTTGATCCAAAATCCGACGGTTTTTTCCGACGGCGCGTGGTTTTTTTCTTTTAACCATGCCAAAAATCAGAAAGATTAATTTTTTTTTTGAAATGGTGGGCATACGTGTCGCTTAAGTGATGGAAATGCTCCTAAGTGTCGCTTAAGCGACGGCGCTAAAATTTCTATGCTCCTAAGTGTCGCTTAAGCGATGGATAGCTTCCTAAGTGTCGCTTAAGCGACGGCGATAAAATTGCTTGATTTTTAGGGTGGTGATGTGCCTACATTGAATTATTACTCCAATGCTCTATTTAATGTGAATTATCCCTTGATTTGTATATGTCTCTCTAATCATTCACTATCTCATCTATATTATTGAACTTAAATCCTTACCACTTCAAATAATATGAGAATATCCCCCTCCCTCTCTACAAATAACCAACACAATTCAATACCAAATAATTACTATATACCTTGTGCAATAAAATTCCTATCCTCTTATTCTCTCATAAATTTATCAAATTCTTATGTGTACATTCTTTCTTCTACTCAACATAAACTACTCACTTGCATGGTTCATGCCCTCATTACAAACTTCCCCCCTCTCTCTCTCTTTTCCAATGACCAACTTACAACCTAACAACCACCCTACTAGGATGTCTATTAATAAGAGATCCCCCTATATTGTAGTCTCTCACCTTGTGTCTCTCAAGGATTTATTAGAGGATATCTTAACACAACCTTATTAGTCAAGGATAAAATAAAGTGATTGAGTAAGAATTCAAGGATTCAATTGAGAAGACTAAAACTACTATTCCTTGGATTTAATACATATATAGTTTAAGTTTAAGTTTGTAGAATTTTCTTTTAAAGCAAAAGAAGGTCAAAGTAAGGCATATTTTGATTTAGTTAAAGTTTCAAGGCCCACTAATTTAGGAATGATTTCAAGGGCTGTGGGAATCGGAATTTTTATTAAAAGAGAAACAACATAAAAACTAACCCTGAGGTATTCATTGTTTAAATGAAAATTATGAAAATTTGTGGATATTATCAAATGAACCCTTAATGAATTTGTATGTTTGGCCAATGAAAGTTTGCAAATTATCTACTCTCTACTCTCTACTAAGAATCTAGATAAGGCATTGGTAAGAGCCCTATTTATGCTAACAATGAGTTTAAGAGGAATATATTTCTTATGGATTTTTGGTTGGCGATAAAGTATAGGAGAATGAAGGTCCTAGGGAAGAACACAATTTTCAATTAAAGGATATAGATACCAGGTTTTATACAATTAGTTGCAAGATTAGAGATTTTGTTAATATGATGTTTGCTAGAGGTTCATAATATGAAGACAAATACTCAAGTAATTGACTGTCATAATGTGTGATTCATGATTACTATAGCAATACATCTATAATATTTAATAATGACAATGTTAAGGTTGAAATTAAGATTACAAAGGGCTTGAAATTGTGTTTGAATGGGTTAAGCTTGGGGAGGTTGGCATTAAGATTAGAAAGGGCTTGAATTTGTGTTTGAAGGGGTTAAGCTTGAGGAGTTTGGCCAAGGTGATGATGGGTGGAGGACATAAATATCAACTAATGCTTTCTAGCTCTTTTGTTTTGTAATGTATATATTAACATTCCTAACTCATTTTTTATATAATGTCTCTCTTCTTAAATTGCTTTTATGTTTTATGTCTTAAATGACAAATTTGATTTTTATTAATCATAGTTCTATTAATTATATTGTTTAAATAGATAGTTTGCTAAATAATAATTTCATGACAATGATTTTCCACTTCTCATTTTTACATGAATACAAAAATTTCAATTTGCAAAGTTATGTAATAAAAGTAAAAATTACCAAATACAACTTTACTCAACTAATTTATTTTTTAAATTTAAAAAAACTAATTTTTTATACTTTTTATTTAAATGAAAAATTAGGAGCATTTAGAACCTATATAACAATTATCTTTATATAAAACCAAATCAAATTTTGTTTTTCTTTTAAACCAAAAATAGAAAATCGATTTGGGATTTTTGTTGTGGAAAAGAGGGAAGTCGAGGGTTTCTCCTATCATTCACGTGAACAATAGGAGAGGGCAGAAGAGGATAAGGCCGCAGGGGACAGAGCTCGCAGAGGAGAGGGCAGAAAAGGAGGGTTTGCAAAGGAGGAGGGTTTGCAGAGGTCACACTGAGGCTAACATAATGCCCCAAATGGATCCGTTCTTAGGAATTCCACCATATCAGTTGCACTTGTAAGTAGATGCTCTTTAATAGATAAGTTAACCTCCTTGATTGAGTTCATATCTTTTACCAGGCTTTCCACTCTAAACTTGCTTGTTCATGGGTGATTTTGTCACATCAAGTCATCGCCCTTAGTGATTTTGTGATTTTGCTGCCGTCAATCAGTCAAGTGACCATTCGTGGTCATGCCATGTAGACCATTCGTGATTTATTTTATTTTGTAGGAAGGTGTAGTCTTTTTAGTTGACCCAGGGTGCTTAATTCAATGTTTTAGATATATGAAACCAGACTCGCGGGCAGGCTTCAAATTTGAAGGCTTCAGTGCCTGTCAAAGGCCTGTTTACCTGTCATAGAAGGCCATGACCGAATTTTCCCTACAAAAAAAATTCGGTTTCATGGAGTG